>JAHBCN010009285.1:0-35955 GCA_019359885.1 Listronotus oregonensis | reverse complement strand
ACTGAAAAGGATGTAAAATGAATTTTTGCTCAGACTGCCGGGAGAAATTATACTCGTCAACCCTCAGAGCAGAAGCCCATAAAATATTTTTAAAAAAAGCTTAGTTCTCCTATTTCCCCGTCGGATTATTAATAAGACAAACAGCTTTTTTTTAAAATAAATTAAAAATTTAAGGGGAGGATATCGTTGTTAAATTTTTGAATGGATTTAGCAATTGAAAAGTTTAACGGTTTAGAATTTTTAAAAAAAAGTCTGATTTTGACAGGTTGCCTACTAAAATCATTGAATAACACTGACAATGACTTTTTTTAAACATCCTTTTTTTAACTTTTAAAAATTGCAAATAATTTAAAAAATTTAAAAACCTTAGGGAAAATTAGGAAACGCCATTCTCCAGACACCCACAGAGTATACAGAATGGAGATAAATGTATCAAAAGAAAGTCACTTAAACGCAACAGTTTGGTGAAATGGACGTGAAGAAAAGGCCTTTAGCTTTCATCCTTGTAGGTACTACTGTCAGTAGATATTTGTAACACTGATGTAAATATAGACCTCTTAAACCTAAACTAAACTATGCTTATTTAGTGATATCTATTTTTTAATTACATTAGGAATCTTAGGACGTATCATATGTAAAAAAACGCTGATAAAGATACAGTACACTTATTTTACAGGAGAACAACTATCGAGAACAGATTAAAATTTTTTCATAAAAAAAATCGGAATTTTCGGGATTTTTAAGATTGTCATAACCAAATCCGGAATTTTGGGATCCTTGACTTCAAACCTAAATGGTGGTAGACCCATCTAAAACTTTCCTAATATTGCTAAGAAAATTGCATGCGAATGTTTTGCTCCAATATTAGTAAATGCGGAACACATTGTGCATACAAATTTCTAAGACCCTTTAGCCAACATATTGTTTACACTGCCTAATCAAATCCCTAGGGCTTCTACTTAATCTCTTGCTGTTAACTGACAATCTTCCATCCTTTTCTGGTGTTGATGCACATCTTTAACGTTCTTAACGTAGATCGTCTTCAAGACTTGTTCAGCACATTTCAATTTAGCAACCCGTCTTTCTACTGTTTTATTTGAAAATTGAGAGTCGCGATGCATTTTTAATAATCTTTCAAAAATTTGTTTTCGTGCTACATCTTCCAAAAGTAAGAATTTCATTACCGTACGATATTCAATTTTGTTTATTCTAAAAAAATACGGTAACACGTTAAATTTAAACAGCTGTAAATATACAAAATAATCAACAGATCTTCATAAAACTTTACGCGTGTTTATGATAAAGCACAGCCATTTTTTTTTTAAATAAACCGACAAACTTTAAAGGCAAAATTTATTAAACATAATGTTATAGTGTAATTTCCAACACCCAATAATTTTGCTATTTATATATTTTTTTTCAGTATTTGATTTTTACGTTCTTTCTTTTTGTTTTAGGATCTTCCGACAAAATCACATAGTACCTGTAGTGATGGATCTTTACTTAGTATGGATAGTTCAGAAATTGATGAGGTATGTTTTCAAGGCTTTCACTTACAAAAAGCGATCTATATTTAAAGAAAACCGTTGTTTAATAAGATATTAGGCTTCTTACACATATTTTTTTAAGCTAAACATAACTCCTTGTACTTAAATACCGCTTCTGCCAAATATTGTTTTATACGAAATTGTATAATAGAGTTATGAGCAGATAAAATTCAAATATTCTTCGAAAAGGGTGTCTACGTCTCAAGTGGTTAACCACACGTTTAGTGTGGTTAACCCAAAAAATTTTGATAACCCGGTTTTGTGTTTATAAAAAAAAACCAGGGGATATCTAAATTATTATTTATTTTAAAATCAAATCATATTATAGGATTTTCAGTTGGTTTTTCCGTCCTTCTTTGAATTATATATTCATTTCTCTGAACATCACGTGTTTCTTAAATATTTTATCGTTTATAGCATTAAAATCAATTCATTGTTTTTAAAAATGTTGAAAATATTTATCGAAAGTTATGTAATTTTAATTTGCGGATAAACATAACTAATAAAATAACATTGTTATTCGTTTTTGAATATTCATATAAATATACCAGGGGTTATTAATACATTCTTAGACTACAATATTATATAAACGTTTAAAAATAAAAAAAAAATGAGTTATTTTCATTATTATATTATATTATATACTTTAAAGTACTTTATTTAGATGTTTCTTGTGGATTATACAGATACACCTGTTTAAAAATACCTAACTCCTATCAGATCCAGAAAAGAAAATGGTTTTCGTGTTTTTGCCCCCAAACACGAATCCGTGGGCAGAATTTGGCCATAAGGTCATAATTTTTTCTAACCTCAAAATGAACAGAAATAATCTGCAATTTTAACGATTTTCGGCAATTTACTGAAAACCGGTGGGTGCCTGAGCAAAACTGACCACAGATTCGCGTTCAAGAAGCAAAAATACTTCGGAAATTATGTATCGCATGTAAAGTACAAAAAATGACTTTTGAACCATATCCTATTAAAACAGCTAAAAAATGGAGACTCAGACATGGGATATGCATTTTCCGGTGTATTTTTACGTCCTAAACACGAATCCGTGTCAAAATTTGGCCATCAGATCACAATTTTTCCTAACCTCAAAAAAAAAACAGAAATAATGCTAGCTGACCATAGTCGTGTTCAGGAAAAAAATATACTTCGGAAATTTTGTACCGCATGTAAAGTTCAAAAAATGACTTATTTGGACCATATCATATCAAAAACAGTTGAGAAAAGTGGCGACCTAGACATGCGGTATACATTTTCGGTTTTTTTCGTCCAACAGGCCAAATTTGGCCCTCAGATCACAGTTTTTTCCTAATTTTACAAAAAAAAACGGAAAAATCCGAAATTTTGGCGATTTTCGGCAATTTACTGAATACTGGTGGGTGGGTGCCGAAGCAAACACTGATTCGTGTTCAGGATGTAAAAATACACCGGAAAACACCACTTGTTTTAGCTTTTTTAACAGGGTTCAACAGATTATGGTCCAAAAATGTATTTCTTTGTACTTTACATGCGGTACATAATTTCTACTTCCTGAACATGAAACCATAGTAAGTTTTGCTCTAGCATCCGCCAGTCTTCATTAAATTGATTTTTTTTGCTTTTAGAGGTTAGGAAGAAATTGTGACGTAATGGCCAAATGATTTAGAAGGCACAAGTACATCGAAAATCATACATCACATCTCTTTGTCCGATATTTTTTTGTAGAGTGGTATAGTCTTCTCGTTTCTCTCGTAATGAAAATACCATTTAGATAAGTACATTCGTCCATTCCAAAGTTAACATTTTGAAACCTTTATTAAGATGGTAACACATTTCTTAAAAATTTGTGGAAGTCAGTTCTTTTTAACAATGTCTAAATTAAATGTAAGAGTATAGCCACGGTTTCACACCTTTTTGTATCCTAGGTTCGACAAATAAAATACACTTTAACAAAACTTTATTTGCAATTCGAACAATTTACACTTTTCGATCTTAACTCTATCACCTAAATAAGATAACTTTTTTGATTCCTACCTTTTTTAATACGTTCCACAATACCCCTTGATTTCTCGTTTTCCTCTCGGTCATAAAACTCAATTCTTTGGGTCCCGTGAGGTGGACAAAATTTTCTTTTTATTTATTTTGCCTACTTTTTTGGGAATTATTAGGTTATAGGCAAATTGATTTGAAAAAAAGCAGATCTTTTCGTTTACATCAGTCGTTTGGAGTTTGTCAAGGTATTTTCGTGTGTGTTATTGAGCATCCAAAATAGCTAACCTAAACTATTATATTAGGTAGGCAATCAGGACCTGTACCCTTTCAAAGGTGCTCCCCTGTTTTGGGAACCTATTTATGGTTGGGTTTTCCACTGAGGGTTGTAATTTAAATTTTATTGCGGTCAAGAAATCAACAATTATTGTGAAACGTACCATCCAATTCAAATCTTACAAATTCAAAAACAATGATCCTTTTCGAGAACAATCTTATTACTTCTATAAAACAGTGGAATTGGTAGAATTCTGGGTTTTGGGTTTCCGAGGCTCGGTTTGGGATTTTAAATTTAAATTTTGAATACTTATTTCAAAGGGAGTTTTCATGACATAGCCTACTGTTTTACCCGGTAGGAAAAACCAGAAGGATAATTTTGTACAATTTTATCTTTTTAAATTAAGTAGAGAGAAATAAAGTAGAACATGTGTGCAAATTTTGATGCCCCTACATAAAGCTATTTTCTAAATTAATATTATTTCGCTAATTACTAATTTTTCAAAAAAATTAGTAATATTATCAAAATCGTTAACGAAAAAATCGATACTGCTGATCACTAATTTCCCGACAAAATAAAATTTATTTCGATTTGTAGATCCACTAAGGCTACAAGAAATGGTAAACTGTTTTACCTTACGTGCCTTTATTAGGCCTTTTTTTTCTTAACTTATTATAGTAATAAAAATATGTTGACAGCTAGTATAAGTCAGTGATCGGCATTATCGATTTTCTCGTTAGCGATTTTGATAATTTTACTAATTTTTTTGAAAAATAAGTAATAAGCTTAAAAATATTAATACTTTTTTTGTTAGTAATTAGCAAAAAAATATTACTAATTTTTTTGAAAAATTCAAATATCAAAATATGACAAACTAACTCATTCATAACAGGTAACAATCAACTGCAGTATACAGCTTCCGGTACATATATTAAACGAACTATATTCTTCTATTTAACTTTATGTCTTTTTTTCAGGATTTCCTTGGTTTACAGTCAAGACAATCCTCAAAAGTATCCTTAAATGATAAAAGAACAGATCCAGGTAACTATTTTGTTTTACAAAAATTGTTTATGTAAATTGTTTACATATGAAACTAGATATATAGAGGCGGTATAATAAATATCTTTTTCTAAACTTTTTAGAATCTGATTTAGAACTAGGACCAAGTTTTTCAACGACTCCCTTAAATCATAGTGCGGCACATCCAGGGTAGTTGACCGAAACTTTATGGAGCGCCAAAAGAAAAGGTCAGGTAAACACAAATTTTGCCCCTTTTCTAAGTTTAAAATTTTAAAAATCCTTACGCAGGGTGGTCGGTAATGAAACGGTCATAGAGTAATTGTAGATCTTAGTCCTGAAAATGCTTAAATTATGTTTTGCTTCTTTTTCTAATCTGTAATACAAATTCTAAACATCTACTTTACTCGTAATTATCTGCCCTATGGATACTGTTATAGCAGGGTTGCAAAGATTTAAATCACGATTTAAATCACTTGATTTTTTTAAATTTAAATAATGATTAAAATCAAAAATAAAAATTATAAAAAAAGGGTTGAAGAAAAATAAACAAAAATAAATTACGTTAATATAGTAAATTAATTTATTACAAGAACACAAGAACACATAGATAGAAGTATTATTGCAGAAAATATTCAAAACAAAAAACAAATTTTAATTGTAATAATTGTAAAGAAACACTGTTTGGCGCTTTTTCATCCTAATCGATTGCGTAGTTTGATGCCTCAACCAAATGTTGAGAATACTTCTACTGATGCAAGAAGCACTGAAACGTTGTGTAATTATGGAAGTTCTTTTTCAATAATATTTTGCGTTTCGTTGGTTTCCACCAGTCAATGGTTTTACGCTTTTCAGGTATCATCTTGAAACATAATATCGTTAAAAGGCTCTGATTTGGCAAAAACTTGATGATTAGTGGTAATAAACCATTAGGGATACAGTTCTTTTGCGTTTGTAATGCATTTTTTTTCAGTATATGTCAAACTTTGTGTTTTCGTTGGGTCGATAAGAAATGCCAGAAATGATACGGGGTTATACAATATTATATCGATTTTTAAATTTTCAGTTGATGTTGTCGTTAGTTTCTTCAAAGAATTTCTAATATTTTAAATTGCTCTACAACATCTGTAGTGGCGTCGGTCTTTGCAACCTATCTATGGCAAAGAAATTGGAAAATTTTGAGGAAATCTTCGGCACTTTCTTTAAATGAATGTTTGAAATTTTTTCCCTGATAATACTGCAATCTTTTCTTTGTGTTCTTCATGATTCAAAAAGTATGGGATGATTCGGTAAATACTTGGCAGTCTGCAAGCGAGTTCCATGAACATCACTAGGGTTGATAGTTTTTTGCCTCCTTCTTTGGCATATGTTCGTGAAAATGATTGTTCCTAAAGTATTTTTTAGATTTGGACCAGATGCTCTTTTATATCAACGATTTCAAACTTTTAAAAATTATTGTAGACAGCCATATCTATTACATTAATTTATCAGATTTTTTTTTTTCCTTGCAGACTGTTGTAATTTGTCCAAAACTTGTAAATCATACTCGGTTTTTAGTTTGTTTAAAGGGTTTGCAATTTCTTGTTGGAGTCGGATGTATGTGGATGCCCAGTTGTATCTCGGTGTAGGGGGGAGCCTTTTTGCAACTTTGCACATACTATGGGTTCATTATGCACATTAACCATCCATCGAGTGAAAACAAACTTCCTAGAAAACCCCCTTAAAGCATTTGCTTTTTCTTCAGTTATATTTGACCAGGCTGCCTGACACATAGTTTCCTGGGCGGTAATATCCAGGTCGCAAGATGCCTTTCTTAACTTCGGATTCTTAGGCAGATAAACTGCTATTAGTTGCATAAGAGCTCGGCAATCTGCTTATCAATTTCGGAGGCTTACTAGTACGTACAACAAAGACATGAGATCCAAAGAAGTTTGTCAGTAATGTCAGTATTGTCGTATTAAATTCTTTTCTTTTTTTTTTACTGGGATTGACGGGGGCGGTGCGACGTACTTTTGCTGAAAGTTTTGTTCAGTTTGAATTTGTTGTTTTATGCTTAAGTACGGTTGCAATTAAAAAAAAAAATATGAGGCTTCAATTGTATAGATGATAGATGTTGCAAAGTATCTAAGAAAAAACACATTGGGTCTGGTGCGCTTTATGTGTCACGGAATTTTATAATTTTTCTGTTTGGTTTAATGACCGTCAAATAGAATCGAAATTTAAAGCAAAAAATAAAAAATCGTTGAATGACCCTTTTTTGAGAAATAAAGGTTTGTGTTGTTAGTTACATATTTAATAATTACTTGAAAAAAATAAAAAAAATGTATTTTTTCAGAAAAATATTGTTCATCCAAAATTTTTGTTGCAAATAGTGAGTGTTAAAAACGTATCAACCAAACATTTTCAAAAATTGGGGAAATTGGACTTTAAAAGTGCACCAGAAACCAACACATTGATCAATTGTTGTAAAAATAAGTTTTTAAAAATTTCCAAAATGGAAAATTGAAAAATATTTCACACCAAAAAATTAACAAATAATAAAAAGGTATTACGGTTAAAACTGATTGTGATTGTGATAAGTTGACGGAGGAGTCACTATAAGTATCGATAGTATCGATTTTTTATTTAATTTTTACATTTTTCCCAGTACTTTTTCATCCTCTCCCCAATTCTTGCATTTCCAAATTCATTTTTTACATGTGCCTCCCGTTTTCCCTCCCTTTCCCCGTTTTTTTCTTTGAAAACTGCCAGATAAGGTCTTTCTTTCCACCGAAAACATATTCAAAAATATTTTTATATTTTACACAATATCAAAATTTTCATTAGCCGTAAAAACAAGTGCGCGCACAGATCTTAACTAAAAACGCCCGTCCGCGTTCCTCCCCTTTATGTAGACCGGTAAGTCTGCGTGTTCGAAGGAATTTTCAAGAAAGTGCAAGTGCTTTCTGCGGTAAATATTTTTAAGAGTTTATAAAACAAAATTTAAGATAGGAGAATTTTAAGAATAAGGACACGTTAAAACTTCGATTTTTTTTACAAAAAAAACAAAAAAATCATGATTTTTTTTTAAATCAGATTTTTTTTTTAAATTCGCGATTTTTGATTTTTTTTTAAATCATGATTTTTTGCAACCCTGTGTTATAGTAAACTTTTTAATATATGATTTAATGAGTGTCTTTTTTTACTTTCCATCCAGTTTCTATCTATATTTTGGAATAAATAGTATATTACATACCCAGGTGGAAAGTGTTTCATTTCTGTCGAGAGATGCGTTCCACCGTGGTTTGTATACTATTTTATTTACAACCACTTTATTCATTTCCTACTATTTTAAATTGAAATTGTGAAAATTGATCCGGTAATAATTGTATTAGGCGGTCGTGTTCCAATTTGTATCGTCGTCATGGTAACGGGTTGTAAATGTCAATACATACAGTGTAAGATAGACGCTTTAAATTTGAATAGTTATTTGTTTTAATTTGCAAATCCAAAAAAAAAACAATGTTATCAGATGAGGAATTTGAGTTTGCTGTTTCCCACCAGAAATTGAGAATATTATTATTATTATTAGAATGGTTGTTGTGTGTCATATACCATTTTGAAATATAAACAATCAAATTACAAAAAAATACTTTCCAACTGGGTGGAAAAGGGGACGGGTAAGAAAGTAGAAGTCAAAAACGTCAACTTTCCACCTTTTAAAAATAGGGAAAATGTCATTATTACATGCATGGTTGTAAAAAAATGTTTTTGTACCTATAGGTTCTTAATTTGTGTGCATCAATATGATTGACTTGGACTTGTTTACAATTAAAAGGCGTATTTCTATACGCTAATAACAACCAGGAGATCAAAAATAGCTTAGAAATCATTAGAAGAATTCTAGATAAAGATAACAATCTGTTTACTTGGTAGTTAAGAAAAATTTATGTTTTAGACTGGATAATAGACTACTCAGGTAGACCTTGCCTTTTACCAATAATATTCAACATCCATGTGGATTGTTTTGAGAAACCCGCCATAAAGGAAGAAAGGAAATTAACTAACTTAGACCTTTTAATAAATTTTTGTATCTACTTTATGAATTATTGATTACCGACCACCCTGTATTGTGTTTCTTAAAAGTAGTTATCTGACTTAAGTTCAAGTTGATAGGGTTTTAATAAGATTGAATATTTTTAGCTTTCTTCAGCGTTACCAGCAACACCGGAGGTTAATGAAGAGTCTTCCACTAGAAGTATTTCACCAGAAAGCACGACAGGTAAAAAAAATATTACGTCCATTACTTTTATTACTTCACTCAAAAACCACTTAAAGTTACCAGTTTAACACTAGTGATATAATAGCTATTTAACCAACAGGGGTATTAATACAAAACAAAGAAACAAAGGTTGAGATCGTTTATCGCCAATTAATGCTCAAATCAGGTGCAATATTTTTTCGGCGATCGTTTTGATATTTAATTGTGAGAATCATAATTTCTCCTATTTTTTTTTTAGATGTATTTCAGTTTTAGGCAACCAACTTGACAGAAGTTTTAAAGGTTGTTATTTCAAAGACGTTGGTTATTAGAAAATCATGCATTAATAAGGAATTTAATGCATGATTATACAGAGTGTAAAAAGTATGATGTTTACGATTTTAATGGTCGATAGTGGAGCTCAAAACATGTCAAAAAGTTCATATGACATTTGTGTAAAAACTGGACAGATTTTTGTCTGAACGATATCAAAGTTACAAACTTTGGTAGCAGTTATTTCTGAAACGCCTAACAATTGGCAACTTTCGTCTTAATCGCTTATCGGTAGATTCATTTGCTAATAAAAAAACTAAGTTTTAAATATGTCATTCTACAAATTAAATAATAATAATAATAATGTTTCCCCCAGTTAAACATTTAAAAAACAATTGGCAGTAGCGCTGGAGTTCGTTGTGCTCAGTAGTGCATTGTATTATGCCTAGTCGCTGCCGTATTTTTGTCCGTTTTTTATTTCGTGCCTTCAAGTTCAAAATAATGTTTTCAAACCGGGAATATGCTGATATGTTAATAATTTACGGCAAGGCAAACCATAATGCTAATCTAGCAGCTCAAATTTACCGTGATAGATTTCCACAACGGTACCAAAGAGTTCTGGAAACGGGATGTGTGCAACCGAGAAATTCTGAGAGGTACATACACTGTTGGACAAAAGTGGAGAAACTTATTAAGTTTTGAATATTGATCATAAAGATTTATTTAGCCTAGCTTATACCAGATATGCTTTTGACACTCACTGGTAAAAACAAGTTGTTAAAAAAATTTCTTATCTTTGACTTGTTTTGCCCATACAATAAAAGGAATTTATTTTTTTGTTGGACAAAAGTGGAGAAACAAAAAAAAATACTAAAAATTTTTGGCTCATTCCTATTTTGATTTAGTTTATTTTGTCTTGTTTATGGTTATATACCGAAAATAAAATGCCCCGTGGAATAAATTTGTCCGAGCAGTTAAAACAAAAAATTTTAGATTTTTACAAAGTGGTATCAAACAAGTGGACATTGCGAGCGTCTTCTGGTTCACAAGTCAGTTGTTTCAAAAACTATATCAAATTATAAAATTCGTGGAACCCTCAAATCTCTTAAAAAGTCGGGACGTCCAGGAAAACTGAGAAAAAATTGGATCAACGCATTAAATGGATTGCCCAAAAGGATCCGGGAAAATCGGGGCCTCAATTTTAAAGGAGCTGGGAGATGTGACAATCAGCTATAAAACTGTACAGAGAAGATTAATAGATGCAGGTTTTTTAGTAGAAGATCTGCTAAAAAACCAATGATTTCCAGTAAGAACCGAAGGGCCAGGTTGGAATTTGCCAAAAAATGTTTACACTGGAGCGTAACAACATGGAAAAAGTGTTGTTTTCTGACGAAAGCAAGTTTAATTTATTTGGTTCAGATGGCATGCGTTGGGTCCATCGTCCTATTGGCAAACGATATGATCCTAAGTACACTAGATCAACGGTGAAACATGGAGGCGGTCGGTCATGGGTTTGGGTTGTGTTTCAGGGTAATGGTAACAGGACCACTGTTTGTTATTGATGGAATTATGGACCGATTTGGGTACTTAAACATCCTAAAGAATCAAATGTTGCCATATGCAGAAGAAAATTTACCTTGGGTCTTTCTACAAGATAACGATCCGAAACACAAATGTAGAGTTGTGAAGGATTGGTTTCACGAGGAACAAGTCACTGTAATGGATTTTCCTGCACAAAGTCCAGATTTAAATATTATTGAAAACCTTTGGGAGCACTTGGATCGGAAGTTAGGAAACATCAAATACACAATAGGCAAGATTTAATACGGATTTTGAATGAAGCTTGGAAAAACATTTCACCAGATTTTATAAATAAGTTATTAGAGTCAATACCAAACAGACTTCAGGAAGTTATTAAGAATAAGGGGTTTTCCACACATTATTAATTTAGTGATAATATATCATAAGTATTTTTGTAAAAAAATAATCTGTATTAAGTTTCTCCATTTTTGTCCATTCGTTTTTATGAATATATTTTTCTTTTACTCAATAAATATATATTTTTTGCTAATTTGGTAGTATTATATTCCTAGTGTCAGTGTCATTAAAAATATGTAATAAAAAAATTAATTAGATATGTTAATCAAAAAATATAGGTATTTAAAGAAAGTTTCTCCACTTTTGTCCAACAGTGTATGTAACTGTCGAATAAGAGAAAAGAATTTTGGAAATTATGGAAGAAAATCCTGGAACTAGTACGAGGTCATTATGCCGCGAAGTAAACGTATCAAATTCCACAGTTCACAGCTGTTTCTTTTTTTTTTATAATTAGAGACATTTTATAATTTAAGCAAAATAAAAAAGTTGTTTTAAAATATAATAACTGGTGTTCTTAAAATGGATATTCAGCTTAATTTTGTGTGTAGTAAGAACAATTATTTTTTAATTAGAAATAAAATGTAAATAAAAATATCTTTAAAAAAAGTGTAAATATGTAAAACCTTGCAAAAAACATTCGACGTTCTACTCGATGCGTGATGAAGTTGCAAAATTTTTTAAACTTTAAAAGGCCATATTTCAAACACAATTAACTTTTGAACCAACAAGCTCCACTAGCGCCCATTCAAATCGTGAGCATCATACTTTTTACACCCTGTATATTATATGTATGCGGTAATGATACGCATAAATAAACGATAGCCAAAAAATACATTCGATGCCTTAATTTTAATTTTACTATTAGTTACGCTCCTTACGAGCATACTTATAGCTATTTATTTATTGATAAACTCAACAACTAAATAAAACACAATGCATTTTTAAAGTTAACCAAAACTTAAAATTAATGAATGACGCATATTTAAGCTTCCGACTCCTATATCTCCTATAGCTAAATTATGCTTGTCGTCAGTTAATACTGACTGTCTGTATTAACGAAATTAAAAATCAATAAAAAACTTGCCAAGGTAAAAAAGAGTGGAACAAAATTGTGGGCAGAACTAGGTCTAATTTTAGATCTTAGTACTTTTAGAAGCTGAGATTTTTGGATAGGAACTTGGCTGTTATTGTACATAGGTCTTTTTATTTTATTTTATTTTTCTTTTTATCGACAGAGCGTATATTTTAAATGTTTTGTCTACTTTAGCGATTCCAAAAACACCCACACACACATTGAGTTCTTTAGCTATTTAAAAAATATTAATATTTAGTACCTAATGTTTCATTTTAAGAAAACTTGTATAATCTCATCAGCATTGTTTAAATAACTTAATGTTTTTTAACATATTAACAATAGGCTATGGACTAATATAAAAAAATACAAGTGCTATTCAATATAGACTTTTGTTTTTAAGAATGTCATCATTTTAAAAATTTTGAATTATATCGAAATCTATACATTTTTTGCAAAAATTTGTAGAAAGCTTTTTTTGTGGAAAATGAAATTTTGTATGGGAATGGCCATTCTAAATTAAAGAAAAAAAATATTTAAAAATAAATGTAAAAAACGAATTAACAACCGCATTTTTTTAAAATTTAGTCCATAAATTTTTTTCGAAGATAAGATAGGTATGCCCATGGTTTCAAAAAAAAAAGTTTCTGACAGAACTATGATTTTCTGAATTTTACAACTTTTTATTAATTTTTGTCAACTTTTCTTTAATATAAGATTATTTTTATTTTTTATATAAGAAAAGTATTTTTTTACAAAAAAGTTAATTTATAACGGTATTTTAATAATAAAACACACTTTAACAATGTACCATAAAAACTTTTTTTTTTTTTTGTTAAATCTGTAATGGTTTTATCGTAATAATCATAATATTATAGTAGCTAGTTAGTAGTTGTTATTTTTATATTACTAAAAACAAAAGTTTTATGTTTAATAATGTAATAAAAATTTAATAAAACACATATAAACTACTAGACTCACAGAGAACTGTCTATTTCATAGTCTGTTTCTTCATTTGTGTCCTCCTAAGATATTTTAAAATCGCTTGCATTTTTAAAATTTACTCCTGCACTCTTTTCAAAAATATAACATTTAATACCAAATTTCCTGCGTTCACAGTTTGCTTAACAGCCTTCTGAACATTTACGTGTTCAGGCAAAAACTGTAGTACAGAAGGCTGGTTAGTAGAAATATTCATTAAGCCATTTTTTCTAGACTTCCTATTATTATTAAAGTTTTGACGTCAGCTTTATTTTAGGTAAAACCCATAAAAAAAACTGGTGAGCAAAAATGTATAAAAAAACGATTTTTTATTATTTATTTTAAACACGTTTTTTTTGCATTTATTTTTCTTTTTTTTCAACTTTAAAAGGTGCCATTTCGATAGGAAATTTCCTTCTCGCAAACCTAAATTGATTAGCACTTTTTATATTTAGGCCCCCAAAAACCATTATCAATCATAAAATTGCTTTTATAAATTTGTTCCTTATTACCCCTTTTTTTGTCTTATCTTTGTCTTATCTTATATCTTTTTAATTTATTATCATTAATTTCTCCTTTTACACAAAATCTAAGCTAACACGTTTATTATGCGTTATCTATTATTTATGTATAAAAAAGTATTAAAATAAGCAATTAGTTTGGCCATATGAAGGTTTAAAATGCATTTTTGTCATTAAAATATGTGGCACATGAAACCACTACATTTAAGACATATGGTTATGTTATAAAAAAATAATTGATTCTTGCTGTACACACAATACCAAGTAACCACAAAGTCGACTAAAATGGAAGTCATTCGATGCAATAATCCGAAAAAAGGTGTTGATTTAATTATGTATAAAGTTCATATACTATACAAAAAAATGTTTATAAATGAGTCGTTTCATATAAAAACTTTGAGGAAACCTTTATGAAGGCCCCAAAGAATGATTTCCATGTACATTTAATTAGAACAAAAATCAAACATTGCTTTTGGAGTTAATATATAATGATCTGCAGTTCGTTGTAAGCTTGCTTTTTGTACAGTCCTTTTTATTGTGCCTATAGCGTGGAGGTTGAAGCGACTGAAACATATTTATCGGAGAGATTATCAATATTAATACCATAAAAAATACCAGAACATATAATAATTTTGTTCTTGTCTCTCATAACCAATTGGAAGCCCGAAGATATTCAGCCTCTGATAATTTTAAAATTGTCAAGATCACAAAATCCAAAGCAAAAATGTCAAGTTAAAATTAATTTATTATTTTAAAACTTAAATGAATAATTGTATTGTTTATATTCTTGTAATTTATTTAAAAATAAAGATATTATATCATAGTTAAAGTTATTAAATAAAAATAGTAAGGTAATATGTAGTAATTTAAGAACCTTTTCAAAAATAGTATTCAGTTGTAAATAAATTTATTAAATCTAAAAGTTAAGAATTACGTCAATTTTTGCTTTAAAAAAATCACCTGTATACACATTGAAAATGAAAAAAACAAAACAAACTATACAGATGCCAAAAGTTGAAGGTAAGAACTAAAGATTCTGTAAGTATTAAATTTTTATTTGGCAGTAGACATCCATTTACTGATCGAAATAACGTCATTTTTCAAAATCCCTTCAACTTTAAGAGTTGATTTTTTATATAGAGTGTTCTATTCGGGTCGATTATCGGCTTTATTTTTTTCTATATTAGGTCCACTTAATTTTTAAGTGCAAACTAGCTTCTTGGACTGAAAAGTCAAAACCCTTGAGTGGGCCAAAAACCACGAAAAACGACTAAAATAAACGATTTTTCAGCACCCCGCCATTATTTAGAGGTGTAGACTAAGTAACTTTTTAATGTCTGCGCTAGAACTACTACCTTTCCTCTTTCGAATGCCGCGTCGAACGTATAAATATCTTTAAAAGAAAAATTTTTACAGCTAAATGTTATAGAGCATAAAAATAATGTTTTTTAAACGTTTTACTACGGACAGGCCGAAACGGGCGCTTCTAAAAATTAAATGTGCATGGAAATCATTCTTTGGGGCCTTCATAAAGATTTTCTCAAAGTTAGAACAAAATCTAAAATGCGCTGTCTTTGCCAATTAGACGATAAATGTATTTTTTATATTTATTATAATAAAATTCTGAAACTCTCGATTTAAAAATATATCGAATCATCCCTCTTTATTTATTGCTCTTTTTTAAAAAGACTGGACTTTGCTTTAGACCTATTTTATGCTTTTATGATTGTGTTTAATCCGCTTTACTCCCCTTTAACTAATTCTTGCTTCCGCTTTGCTTTCAATTCTTTTCAGAACCCATAACCGAGCTTTATAGCAGTACCGCTCGCAGCCATCTTAAGACAGCTCTCACCAACCATAACTACGACACCAAACTAAAATGTAACTCTTTGCCAGCTGGAGTCACGCCCCTACGTCTGAATCATTCAGGCTCAGTCAGGATAAGTCTAATGCGGAAAGAGTCAAGACGATACAGTATACATGGCGAAGAAAGAGAAGCGAAATTGTCTCTTTTTGAGAGATTGTTTCCTAGACGCAGTACAAAGAAAAAGAAGAAAGAAGAGCTAAAGGAAAAAGAGGAAAAAATTGTTAAGGAAGAGAAAGTTGCTAAAATGGAGGTTGATGGAGATACACGGACAAGAGTAAGCGAGGAGAAAAAGGTAAGGTACTGCTAATATCATTTGTTAATACAAATTGTTTTCAGTTTTTTTTATAAGAGTATTTTTATATTGTCATATATCAAGAGTACATCCTCAATGGCCCTTTAAAATTTGGAATGTTCTTTATATATTCTCATAACATATGTTTAAACTTTCTTTTGATATATAAAGCTTTTCTGTCTCTTCTTCGCAGAGGGTCAAGTTTTGTCAGGAAGTTGGTGACTATACTTAGTTCATTTTTTTCCTAAAAAAATAATTTTGTTGTTTCAATACTATACCCATTGTGTAAAATGCATTGCAAACATGGTACAATAACGGAAAGTAAGATGGTTTTCTCCAGCTTTCTTACTCTAACATTCATAAATAAAACAAAAATACACAAATTTACTTATTTCATTTTCTTTGCAGACTCTTCAGGTATATTCGACGACTCCTACCACCACTAAAGTACACTCAGAAACCAAAACAGTAATATCATCGCACAGTCATACCAGACGCGATGAAATTAAACCCGCGGTAGCACCCCGCACTGGAGCTGCAGCGAGACAAAGGATTCAACCAATTGATATTCCTGTTACTCCTAAAGAAATCCACAGCCCTTTTAGCTCACCACTCTCCCCCGACAAGTCTTTTAGTCCCGGAACATCACCCATTCACCTTGAGTTAGAAAATCTGTTGAAACATCGTCAGATGTCTCAAATATCATCTGGTCCAAAGGAGCCTTTTATAGAGTCTCCTCCTCAATCACCCAAATCACCAAAATTGTCTTTACCTCCGTCGAGTCCTCTAATATCAAAGAAGGAGTATACATCATATACTTCAAAATCCAGCTACATGGAAACCAAGCGTGAATCGAAAACAAACATTGAGGATATTCGAAGTAAAGTTAAGATTGCTGGCCTTTCTTCTTTGCAGCAAAGAGTTCTTAGTTTAAACAGTACTTCAGACGAAAATGATTCCCCCAAAACCTTTTCTGACTTTCCTGTTAGGCCTAATAGATCAATTTCGAAGTCGCATAGTTTTAGAAGTCAGACAGCTTCCGATAATTCCTTTGTAGCGGTTGATGAAGATGTCGTTGAGAAAAGAAAATCAGTAACTAAGGCAGCATCTTTAGATAGTGTTAAAAAACCTTGAAGAACCGCTTTTAAAATCTGAACTAAAATTGACTTTAAAAACTCCACCAAAGGGCGTTGAAAAGAGGCTAGTTGAGGAAATTGAGGTTGTTGCTGAAAAGACCAGCCACCAGAAATTGTACATCTTAGTTCCAAACCAGTAAAAGATAGTCCAAAATACGAAAGGTTTTAAATTCAAAGGATTTTATATCCAATGAAGTCAAACACGAAGAAGAAACGTCACATTTAAACAATACTTCTCTCTTCAGAGGAAGAAAATATAAAACATTTGTCCTCAGATGTAAGATCTCCTGAATCCAAAGTGCCACAACTAACGAGCATGTATTCTTCAAACACTTTTGAAGAACACAGTGTTAAAGTAGTACTGAACCCACCACAATACCTAAATCTTTTAGTAACGACTCAATTACGATCTCTGGACCTAGTCATACTGCAATCGTCAACATTACCAGCAAGTCTGAAGATTTTAGTAAGAGTTCGTCTAGTTCGGAAAATGAAATAATTGAAAAAGATGGCTCTAAGTCGGTTTTGTATAGGGAAAACCAAGTTTCTGTGACTAAAATTCAGTTAAAACATGAAACGACGCAAGTAACAAAAACTACCGTTACATTGCCTAAGCCGAGTGTTCCAGAATTTATAAACAAACAGCTTAACAAGGTGGAAGTACGACCAACAAGTAATATTATCTTCTCCATGAAAAGCCCCAAAATTAATCCCGAGGAAACGCAGAATGTTAGGCCAAAAACCTTATTTAACTTTCCAGTTATTGATATTAATAGTACCAAATCACAAATGGCCAGAAAGTTTAGCAAGGAAGATGTAGAAATTATTGAAAAGGATAAGTCTGATAGTAAGGAAGGCAAAGATGTTTCACCCCCAAAGACACCTCCAGTCATTGTAACACCTACTGACACCAACCAGAGCAGGTAAAATTGACGATTATTTATTATCTTATAACATCTTTCAAAGCAATACCTGTTTTGTTTATATCGATAATAGTGACTACAATATATGACATAAATGCAGGAGTATTCTAAAGAACCAGTGTCGATCAGTTGATCCTAATTTTCTGCATAGGGTTTTTGTACATTTGGGGCCTCGCATTGGTATTGGTATTCAAATTCTTGATTGATCTCGAATACTGTACATTTCAGTGTTGAATTGTGAATTTTTACTTGTAATAAGCAGTTTTAACATTTTCCCAAGTATGATTAAAAACTATAAATGAATAAAAACCACTTTACCAATAATTCACTTACGCTGTTTGTTTTTTTTTAATTCCCATTTATCTAACTCGTTATATAACCTAACATAATCACAGACTAGTAGTGATGAAAAATTTCCGGAAATATATATTTGGAAATATGTCCGAAATATATCAGAAAACTGACACAAGTTGTGCAATTTGATCAAGAGGCATATCTTCATCGATACATTCCTCACCTTGAATATTGTATTCAGCATCAATGCCTTTTTACGGTACAGATTAGAACTTTCTGGAAGTAAACAATAGACAACAATTAATTTAAAGTGATTTCAAATCAGATTTTATTAAGTAATGTAATAATATATGCTTTTAGAAAATAATTTTCTTATGTGATTTTACTGCACAAAGTATAAAATATTTAAAAATCTTGTTTTAATGTTAAAACGCATTCTAATTTTTTGATATTTCAAAACTTCCAATATTGTCGAGACACGGAAATTTCCAATGTTCCATTTCCAACACTACAGACGGGTAACATGAAAATATAATTGCGATCATTTGAGTCAAACAGTTGTCAAACCACACTCAAACGGGGAAACGATAACAGAAAACAAGAGAAACACAGAACTTGACCTGACTGTTTTGTATTCGAATTCTAAATACTTAATTCTCCATTAAGATACTTGTGTATCCAAATACTGCATTTTTGGTACTCGAGTATGTGGGTACCTAGTAGATTTTTGCGTCAGTACTTAAGTCAGTTTTTTCTTTAATCAATATGTTAAATGCATATTTTAAAAGCACTGTTAAATCTAAATCCTCAGACATAGTCATCTTTGCTGTCCAACCTATACTTCCCTTGTTCTGTAGAACAGTAAAAAAATTTCTTCTCCTAACAGGTACAACGTGACCCTGTTCCTGAAATATTTGTTATAATTTTGCTCTGAAGAATACCCGTATTATTCATTTTTGAGCATTTCTCTATAGAACATCATTAAACCTCCCGCACAAACATTCCTTGCAGTTTTAATTGCAGAAACCCATAAACCGCGCATCCTCTATAGCATTAAACTGTTTTTTTTTAACTATATCTTTATGTCTATCCTATGAAGTGCAATAGCGGAATTACTTTTTAAGATTCCATAGAATTCTTATAATTTTATCATCTTCCTTTGCTACTTCGTCTTTTACACCCTTTGGCTCTACATTTTTGACCGATTACTAAGAAATTTGGCATCTCTACAGAATCCTAAGCAAAATTTATTTTATTACTTCTTGCTGTCAATTAGCAAATGATCGATCGTGTAAAAATAAACAACAAATATTCTTTTTAGGTTCAAGAAAAATGATTCTAAACCATCCTCTCGCAAAGTCTTCTGTGATATCAAGTAGCTCCAGACTCGCCGATCAAAGAATCAATAAAAGACAGAGCACTGAAAACACGATCAATATCTCTGGACTCTTTAAAAAGCGAAGATAAGGTGGAATTGAGTACTCCGGAAAAGTCGTCGCAGGATAGTCTAGATAAAGTAGAAAAGAGATCTTCCGAAACCGTTATCTTGAGGCGACGGTCTTTGGTGAAGCACAAAAATGATGAAGAGCCTGAATTGATGAAAGTATTTGCCAGAAGATCATTAAAGCTGAAGGACGGAGACGCTGATCAAATTCAGGAAGCTATTGCCGAGGAGCAACAGAGACAAAGGTAAGATACTGAAACCAAATTAGATAAAGTTTTTTTATATGTTCTGTATTATTGTCGTGGATTTATTTATTGAAAAGTCCTGAGCAGGCTCAGTCTCTATATCCAGGGACCAGGATCGAAGCGGTACTGTTGTAGAAAGTTACTTTTTGCGTCTACCCAACAAGGACTTCTCTATAATTAGAATTATTATATAAAATAAAGAAGACCATTAAAAAAAAAACATTTTTCTGTTTTTGCAAAAAATGTAAGAAAGGATATTTAGTAATTAATAGTGGTGCAGATATTCTCTTGCAAGGCCGATTTATTTTTTTTTCTCTATTACTAAGGAAGGGTTTTTTTAAATTTCAGTGGAAAAGGTTATATTACCCAATTCACAAAAGGGGGGAAAACAAAAAAGGAAACAAAGGGCCCAACAAGAGACTTATCACAAAGCTTTTGAAGATATCGGGGAACACAGAAGCTAAACAAACTGGTTTGATTGACGAACAACATGGCTTTGTCTGTGGAGCGCAAAACAAACTCCTGGTTTCGTTCAATATGTGTTGGATGCCTTGGAGAATGGGTCGGTCGATGCCACACTTATTTTTTAAGGTTTTTTGATATGTTTCTTACGTTTTGCTCGGGGGCGTTTGGAACAAGGGCCTTGTCCGGGCTCCGGGAGTTATTTACATGACAGAAACAGTTTAGTCACGGTGGGGTATCACTTTTCAGAGAGTATTTTGGGATTTTTTATTTACCAGGGTAGTCATCTGGGACGTTTTTTTTTAACATCTTTATTAATGACTATGAAGAAACACTTTTTTGATTTTTATTATTCGTGATGATAAAAAACCTTACTAGTATAGAGCCCCCCCTTAGATAGAAAAAGTTACAAACAGATCAAATGCATTATATCCTTGTGGTGTCCCAAAAACAATCTGAAACCTAATAAAAATAAATGGTCATTGTCGTTCTATAAATTCAACCCCCAATACCACATTCCCATCAGTAGTCAGCAGGAGGGCATCCATGAACGACCTTGGTGCGTTTTGGATAGTGGATGTAAAACGCATCCTGCGGGGATACGCGGGCTCAGCGTAATAGCACAGTCCCCCAATTAAGTTTTTAAACCTTTTCCAAACTTTTTTTTAATTTCGTTTTTAAAAATATTAACTGCTATTTGTAAATGACCCCTAGTTTTTAGGAGGATCACCCTATTATAATAGATTGGGAATATTTAATAATTACATACCTTAAATTTCCCTTTTTTCATATTTGTTTACAGAGATTCAGATAAAGAAAAAACAGGGAAACCAGTCCAGTTTCCCGAAAAAAACCCCTTGCCCCAAGAAAAAAAAACGTAATTGAAGATACTTAGAATCAAAAAAATAACAAAACAAGACTCAAGGACTACAACCAACAATGACTGAAATAAAAAAAGCCTACGGGAATTCTTTAAAAAATGTCCCCAAAAGAAGAACCAGGGGTTTCAGTTGAGAGAATCTAAACAATAAATATTTCTGTCCACTCACGGCCGCAAGCCTTACGAAAACGTAATTACGGATTTCCAGAAAAAGATTCCTAAATGAACGGCAAAAAACCGATGTGGATTAACGCCCAAAAATGGAGAGAGTACCCAAGAGAAGAAAACGGAGTGGAAATAAACAAATGTCAAGAAAGGAAAAATTGAACGAAACGAAGAATTTTAGTCAAAAAAAAAGGGCGAATGGGAAAAAAGGGGAAAAGGCAAAATAACTTTTTTTTCGTTGGGCAAAAACTAAAAGTGGTTAAAAGTATGGAAGAGGTTAAAAAAAAATTTCATTATGGCAGAATTTAAAGCATCTTTAGATTTTCAAAGATAATTTAAAATTGGGAGAGTTTTTATAACGGATACTTGCCCGTTTCAGTTTTAGTAAATTTGGCGACTTTGTTTAAACCAACTAATACCCCCCATTAACTTACATAGGTTTATCTTACCTACTACTTTTTTAATATCGAGGTAAAGTCAGTTGTTCATAGCCGTTGTTAACGACATAAGCAAAAAAATCCATATAAGCAGATAATGCCTTAATATTTTTAAACCATTAATAACCATTATAAGGAAACCCATATATTTATGGAACACGACTTTCATTATTATTGGGAACTTTTTTAATGAATATGTTTTTTAAAGTAACCAAAATTGACACCACTTATTTTTAATTAATTTGCCATCTCAAAGTAATAATGTACTATAGAAAAAAATCTAAAAAAAATAGAGGTAAAACCATAGTAGTAAAACCAGCCGAGGAAACGGTAACGGCCAGGTATCTAAAAAATGTATGAAGATCTGATAAAGTTACAGGACTACATATGCAGCATATCTATTAACTCTCTATCGTACTTTTTAAAAAAATTCTTTTTCGGCTTATCTTTGTAATTCTACGAAGGTTTTCGATTTATTGCTAACGTAAAAAAATTTAAACATTCTGACAACTAAGAGTTAGGTGCAAACAAAAAAAAAAAAACTGCAAAAAATTACCTATATACTATATATCTTTTTTGCTAAATTTAAATTTTAAAGTTTTAAAGCTTTTTTTATGCACATTTTTTTTTTTTAATATAAGATTTTTTTTTATTTAAAAAAGTTTTCATAGTTTCATTCTTTTTTTCAATTATATCAGTTTTTAAGGTTTCCACCCCGTCTTTACTTGCAATAAACTTGCTCGAAGCCGAAGTCTTGTATCAAACCCGATTAAGGGATATGTAGGGGTGATTTTGTTAAAAATGAAAAAAATTCCTACAACATAGGTACGCAAATGGGGTTCTATTTTATATCTCTGGCCTTTTGATGGTCATCTGAGTTTTTTATATAAACTTTTAATATTAGGCATTTTTCAGTGTTTTTACTAAATTATAATTTTAATCGGCGTACCAGAGGGAAGGCCTGTTTTAAATTTTTCACATTTTAATTTACTTTATTTTTTGGGATAAACAATTTAACATAACTTTAAAAAATAAAGATTATTTGATTATAATTGTGTTAATAACATTTAAAAAAAAATATATTGTTCTCGTTTTAAAAAAATGCCGAAATACTCTTTTGTTCATGCACTATTTTCTTTGAAGAGTGTTTTCTTAAAAAGGTTTTTCCAAGAATCCCTTTTTTATGTTATTTATACCTAAATCAGAATTTCTGAGAACTGCAAAATATGCCCTCAAATAAAAATTGATTAAATTAAACCGGGCCTTTCCCCTGTCGGCACGCCCTGATTAAAATAATAATTTACAAAAACACTAAAAGTACCTACTTTTAAAAAGTAATTTATAACCAAAACTTGAAAATTTCCAGAGATATAAAATAAAACCCATATCGGTATCTTTGAATCGCCATAGCGACCTTAGACGCATTTGGGGACCGGTTGTATGAACTTTTTTTTATAATTCATGAATCCCCCCCAATTATTGAACGGTATTTCCGGACATCGAATTCCCAATATTTTTGAACATTTAAAATGATATAATAAAAAAAAATCCAAAAAAATATCTTCCTAAACAAAAAATATTTTTCTGGGTCCTGAATTCAATACGTACATTATAATGGTTGAGATATTTTACAACAATCAATGCAATTTATTTATATTAATTATTTTTTGATAATTATTATCATTCAGCCCCTTTAGTAAAACAAAACGAAGAAACTAAAATTTTGATTTTATTTTGAAATTCTGTTATTCGTAATGTTTAACAAGCTGGGTGCTTTTAATCAGAATGTCAACTTTGTTACTTGGACCTCCGTTCGATTCAAAGGGCCCTTTTTACTGGCCCTACATTGTAAATTAGTCAATGAATGTGAAGTATTAGATTAGGACAAAATATTTTTTTCTGAGTTGTTAAGGTTTTTTTTTGAAAGTAAGACACAACCATGATAGGTTATGGGGTGACAAGGGACTCATTGGTTGGGCGCTTCCCACCCTTTTTTTAATTTAATTTTATATTTGTATTAAAGAAATAGTTTTTTGGGACCATATTTAACATAAAAAAATAATTAAATATCATTTTGATTTTACCGAAATAAACATGGATCGGAATATTAAATAGAACTCTGTGTAGATTTTTACGCTATTTGATAGAGGACAAATTTTCCAAGACATGTCCCCCAAGTAGATATTTGTTTTAAAAAAGGCGCCGAGAACATTTTTAATTTTAATATGTCGGCATTGACGTCGATCAAATTTCATCCCAAACAACCTAATAAAAAAAACAAAAAAGCACTTTGATTTGTTTTTAAATAAAAAAAGGAAAAAAAAAATTTCAAATTAAAGGGTTTGTTTTAATATTTTTTGAAATGGGGTTTTTTAAATTTTAAAATTTTGGGGGTTTTTAAAAAAGGGAAATTTAGTTTTTTTTATATTATATTAAATATAAGTCCGTATCTTCTGACTAATGCTAGACACACTACACCCTTTTGTTTTTATTTCCAAATGAAACCGAAATTATTGAGGTATTTCATTATTCAATAATTTTAGTTTTTACTTCGAAATAAAAACAAAAGGTCATGTCAGAGAAATATTAAAACTAAACTTAATTTGAGATAAATAGCCCTTGTAATTGTGAAAATTTTTGTGCGATGCCCAACTTGCCCATGTTCTTCCGGGTTTATTTCAAAAAGGAGGATATGTTTTTAAAAAAAATTTGCAATTAAACCAGCAATAATAATTAATTTTTAAAAAGTTCAATTCAAAATTAATTTTAATAATAAAATAATAGTACAAATTTTAATTAAAATATATAATGTTTATATATAAAGAAAGGGGGGAAAAAAAGTTGTTGTTGGGGTATGCGAAATGATACGCGTAGAAGAATTTATATTTTTTTAGTTTTCCCGGGCCTTGTTTTCAATATCTTGAAAAAACATTAAAAAAGTAAGAAAGAACTTTAAAAAAATTTCCCAAACGTACCCAAATGCAATTTTGGGAAAACGTTGGGGCGAGGTGATTGATTCAAGGAATTGTAATGTTAATAAAAGACAAAATATTTTTTCCTTTAGGGTTTTAAAAATACGGTCTATCAAACAATATCCGGAACCCCATCAGTTTGTAAAAACTAGTGATAGGGTAATATGAAAATTTATTTCAAAATAAAAGCTCGCGCCATAACCTCAAAAAAAATTTTTTCGTAGGGAAAAATCATTAGTTTTTGGCAAAAAAGCAGGAAAAAGGTTTTTTTTTAAAACTTTTATTTATTAATGACAAATAGAATACAGTTCTACTTGACATCTAAATTTTTTTTATTCTAACCTCATATATTCCTTTATTTCCTGGGGGACGACCATGGCACTTCAACCACCCGTCATGGAAACAATTGGGGCTTAGGTTGATGCACCAGAAGTACCATCAATTAATTTTTTATTTAATTGCATGATATTAGAGGTGATAATGCTTATATTATAACCCACATTTTATAAAAAGTTCCACATGGGGACGCGCAGGGCGTACCCTTAAAGGCTTATTAAAATTGTTCCATTTTCTATAAAAACAAAATCAGGTTGTTTGTTTGTATTTAGTTGGGCCCAACGACGTCAAAATTGGCCTTTGGTTTTTAAGTTCGCAGCTATTTTAAAAACAAATGCCTACTCGTTATGTCATTAAGAAGGAAATTTGTCGCCTATCTCAATAGCAAAAAATATACAGGGTTCAATTTTAAAAATTTTTTTTCCGGTAAAACAGGAAGGATAATCAATTTTTTTAGGAAATGGTCCAAAAAAATATACTTTGGTCCAAATATCAAAACTCTAAATTAAAAAGCAGGGAATATCTCCATGACCAAAAGTTCGTTGTCACACGGTATTTTTTTAAAAACAAACAAATTAAATTTTTTGTCTTAAATAACGTATGTCGTTTGGGAGTAGATCTTTTTCCTTACCTATGAAAATAAAAAATATAATTAGTTTATATTTGGGTTTATATTGTAATAAATTTCCCGATTTTAAATCACTTTTGCAAGCAAAAGTTTGAATTTTATAGGTTTTAGAGCTTGAAAATTTTTAAGGTACCGAAATTTCGTATTTATTGTTTCATTCAAAGGGGTTTTTTTCAATTGTTTTTAAGGGGGTTTATAATATATTTTAGGTTGTGGAAAAACAAGGGAAAGTGATTTTGTTACTTTAAGAACCTAAGGTTAACACTATAGTTTTCCTTATATCCTGTCCGGTAAAGTTTTTAGTTAGTTAGTTAATTATTGTTAACCCATTTTTTGGGATTTAACTTATTAACTAAAAAAGAAAAGTTGAGCGGATTTCCCGAGCGCTGCACCGGGTTCCCCAGGTATCGAAAAAGTTGATTATTCTCCACCATCCTATTGAATAACTTTCGATATTTTACCTGAATAAAAAATTTCCGATCATAGAACACAAATGTGAATAAAAATGACCCAGATTATATTTAAATGCCTTACGAACCCAATATATTTCTTAATTAGTTTTAAAATATTTTTAAAACCCCAATAAATTGAATGTTGCCTTTTTTTTTTTTTGTTAAAGAAACATTTTTTTTTTAAAGTTACTTATAAGACGTTAATTTGTTTAATATAATATGGGGAAAAAAATTACTTTATTTTGATTAAAGTTTTTGGGTTTTGAAAATATTTAATAGTACCAAAACCTGATAGTATGTATACCCACAAAGTCCTTTATACCTATTTTACGGATGTTTTTTAAAAGTATTTTCATCCCAGGAGTGTAATATTTTTGGAAACTAAACTTTTTTTTAAACTCTCATCAAAATTAAAAAATTTTATATCTTATTTATTATTTTAAAAAGAATATAAAATAAATAAAACAATTTGAATCAGGTTTATTTAATGAAAACCCCCAAAAAATTTATACACAAGTCAAAAAGGCATGAACAAACTTTTTATTACTGGATTAAAATAAAAATAGGTATCGGGCCTGGTTTGAATTTTAAAAAAATACTCCCCTTTAAACTTTTAAAGTGGGTTCATTTTAGGCAACCTAGAACTTTTTTTTTCTTTGAAAATTCGAGAAATGGGGGGATTTTTTATGAGCACCCTCAAACAGTCAATTTAAAGTTGATAGGTAATTTTAAAAAAAAACCTTTTTTACCGACCTATAAAATTTTTATTAAAACATCGGAAAGCATATTGGCCAGAAAAAAATTGGGGCATTTGGGAAAACACCCTCAACATGTCAAATTAGATGTTTGTTTGGAGCGTTTTCGGGAAATGGGCAATTTTGCTTAAATTTTTTTCTCGACAAACAGTCCCCGTTAGTTTTTCCCAGGTTAATGATTTTATTTATTTTTGGGCAAACTTAAAAGAATGAAGCACCGAGAAATGAATAAATTGAATAAATGTTGTTTAGGGTTTTAAATAAAGCCAACGTTAAAATTAACATTAGTTTCTTTTGGTGTATTATTTAATTAAAAAAAAAATTTTTATAATGTCTGAAAAAGTACATTAGATTTTAAAAATTATAAGTATAATTTTTTAGTAATTTGGGAAAAAACACCTTTTGTCAGGGGGCTGTTTTGGGGCATACAGGAGACCGTTTTTTGAGCATTTCAAAAATTTTTGGGGTAACACTTTTTTTTAATGGATATTGTAGATGGAGAACGGTAAATTTGGGGATTATATCTTTAAACTGGGACAGTGAGGCCCAGTTTTCAGAGAAATACCCCCTTCAATAACCCTGTTTTTGCACAGTTGTTAGGTAAATAATATCAAAATGTTATATTTCACAAAATAAAAGGTCCCTGACCTCGACTAAACATATTTAATGCATCCCAATTTAAAACCCAAATATCAAATTTTTAAGAAAAATAAGTTGTAGATTTTAAAAATTAATCCACCTACGAAGTTTAAGAAGTTTTTTTATTTTAAAATTTAGCCGGGCCCGAGCCTGAACCCAAAAAAAAAAAAAAAAAAAAAATTTGCAAAAAAAACATTTGGGAAAACAAATATTTGATTAAAACGTTTTTTGGTAGGTTTTACCATTATTTAGGTAAAATTTTTTTTAGTATCGGTGGAGCATGATACAAATAAACTATTTTATCATCGTAATACAAATTTTTGGTATAAGTATCCTTTGTTTAAATTTTTACAACTTTAAAAAATAATATTTTCGCATTGTGTTTTTTAAAGAAAAATTGCTAAAAAAACAGTCATGAAAATGTATATTACCATGCTTCACGAAGCAAAACCATTCTTAGAATGATGCTTTATTTTTTATTAAAAAATATTCTGACTATAAAAATTCTTTTGTAAATAGATTTGACACAAGGTCGTTGTTAAATTTATCATAATTTTTCCCCATACTATATTTAGCAATATCTAAAAATATCATCCCAACTTTTAATTTTGTGATCACTTTTTAAAAAATAAAAATTGAAGCATACTTTAACATTTATATTTACCCTTATTTTAAAATCGCCTAATATTTTTACAAAAATTTTATTACGCTACCAAAATAATGTTTTAAATACTTTAAATTTTAACCCTATTTTTAATCTGATAGTTGATTGAATGGGTCACGATTTTAAAAACCAAATGCCTGATATTTTGTGGTATTTTTCTATATTGTTTAGGAAATTTAGAAAAAAACTTTGTTGGTACTCCCCAAAATTTCTGTCTTTATCGAGGACCGCCGTCCACTGTATAAAGGTCCTGGTTCTTTACTTAAATGCTTTAAAAAGCCATTTTCTATTCACAATCATAGAAGACTACACGGACACTAAAAAAAAATTTCTCGACATTTTTTACACTTAGTCTAAAAAAAAACCTTTTTTTTTTTAAAACTCAAAAATTATAAAAACCAAAAAGATGGAAGGTACACGGCAAGAAACGAGAAAGTTTTTTCTTTTACATTAATTAAAGTTTTTCGGCAAAATGAAACCTGAAAGTCTTTCGGCTAAGCTTGAAATTTGAATTTAACATTTTTTGTCGCGAGCATTTATTTTTCTTTTTTTCAATTTCCAACTAGTAGTTAAAAATGTATAAATTCCACTATTTCTGTCAGTATTCCATTCAATTACACAACTTTTGTTTTTTTTAAATTTTT
Source organism: Listronotus oregonensis (assembly GCA_019359885.1). Lineage (NCBI taxonomy): Eukaryota > Metazoa > Arthropoda > Insecta > Coleoptera > Curculionidae > Listronotus > Listronotus oregonensis. The sequence goes on along the minus strand of JAHBCN010009285.1, from coordinate 6,934 downwards.
ATCTAATGTTAATTAAAATCAAGCATGATTTAAGAAAATTTGACCTGAATCGATTCAGCTATCCCCACCATACATTTCGCCCCTACTAATATTGGGCAGGATTGCAAAAAAAAAAAATCTGTTAACACGCATTTCAGATAATAACCAAAATTAAAAGTGCATACACAGGGTGTCCCAAATATGTGGGAAACTCGGAATCTAATATAAAAACCCCAAATATATTATGACAAGTTCCCATAAACTTTTTTTCTACGAGCCTTCCCTATGGAGATACAGGTACATAACAGACAACCCTGGAAATCGTTTTTTTTTTAAATAACTTTTAAAATACTGGGTGTAATTTAATATTTTTTTAAAAGGATGGTTACTAGATAAGCCTTCTTAAAATAAACACAATAAATCATATTTGGCTTATTTAGTTTGCCAAGGACGCACTAGCTCTGACACAATAATAGCAATTTTTTTAACACCCTATGATAAACCAAAATATTATTTTGGTGTTTATCTTAAAATAAAAAGTATCTAATTGACATCGATAAAATCAACTGTTTACAAGAAATAAATTATTATGTTTTATTATTTTTTTTTACATTATACAGGGTGTTTTCTAATTGTACGTCAATATTTAAGCAGGCAATTTTTGGGTCCATTTTAAGAAGAAATCTTCATATGAACGTATGTCCTAAACGTCTTAACTTTTGAGATGCAGAGTGCTAAAATTTTTAAAATAAAATCATTTATTATTAATATCTGTTATACCACTCTAGATATTTTAATGAAATTTCGCATACAACTATGTATCGAGAAGCATTTTTTAGTGTACCACATTTTTTTTATTTGCCTAATGAGGCAGGTCAAATTATGTTTCGAAATGCCCCTGGTGGAAATAAAAAATGGGTATACTAAAAAATGCTACATAAGTACATTTATGCCAATTTCATTAAAAATCTAAAATGTTTGCAGATATTAATAATAAATGATTTATTTTGAAAATTTGACCCCTGTATCTCAAAAAGTTAAGGGGAAACATACGTTCATATGGTTTTCTTCTTAAAATGAACCCCAAAATTTCTTCTAAATATTGACCACAGTTAAAAAACCACCAAAATTGTAAAAATTACCAAACATGGGAAATTTTATTTTAGAAAAGCATTGATTTTATCGATGCCAATCAGGAATACCTTTTTAATTTAAAATTAAAGCTATCCAAAAATAAAATTTTTAGCCTATACAGGGTGTTAAAAAAAAATTTCTATTATTTGTATCAGGGGCTAGTCCGTCCCCAAACTAAATAAGCCAAATATATTTAAGTTTCATTTAAAGACTTATCTAGTGACCCATCATATTAAAAAAAAATTAAATTACGCCTAATATTTTAAAAAGGGATTTAAAAACCCAAAAAAGATTTTCAGGGGCGTCCTTATTCCTGTATCTCCCAAGAGAGGAAAAGGAAAAAGTTCATGGGGACTTGTCATAATATTTTTAGGTTTTCTATTAGATTCCGAGGGATTGCCCACATATTTTCGCACACTCTGTATATTATCAAATAAAAATAATTGTCTGGTCTCAATATCAGTTAGTTTAAATAATATATGGATGGCTACCTCTGCTTAATGTTGAAGTAAACTAAAAAAAATAAGGAAAACTTTAAATCAATTAATTCATCACACTTCTGATTTTTTAAAATAAAAAATATACCCGGTATAAACAGATTAATCTGTCATTTATGACATTAGATTCTAACAAATCATATCAGAATTTTTTAAAATTTTTTATAATAAATTGTAAAAGCTTTAATTTTCGGTAATATTTAATTATAAGTTATATTTTTATATATTAATTTCATGTTGAAAACAGTCTAGTCTACACTAGCCACCAAAACGTACATAGGTATTTTGATTTTTTTTGAGGGTTTAGAGCTGAGCACATTTAGTTTCTATACCTTTGGACCAGGACCGAAGCGAGCCCATTGTATAAAGATAGAAATTGTTGGTGAGTATTCAAGCAAGGACTATTTAATATAAGTTTTTTGTAATAAATATGAAAAAACTTATCAGAACGCATGTTTAATGAACAAAGGATAATTAATATTATATTAATCTTATGCTGCCCATAGTACGTCGCCACTCTGAACCACTTACCCATATGTACCCATGTACTTTTTCATTGTAGATATTAGATAAGTGCCTTTTATTATTTTTTTAGGAACTTTATCAGTAATTATATAAATTTTATGGCAAAGAGTTTTAATAGAATGTGTTTTTCTCTACACTTTTTTTTATCACCACAATAAAAATCAATCATCGGGCTGTTAAAGTTCTACAATGTACAATTTATTTAAAATCGTCTTATTTATATAAAAATATTAGTCATGCACGGACCTATCAAATTCTTCTGATTTCTATTAAAACTCCTTGTGCGTCCATGTTCTAACCCCAAATGTGATGAAAAAGATAGAGATGATAGTGAATCCACGCTTGCCTTTGAAAGAGAATTACTGGTGCTTGGGGAAGGAATTTATTACAGGGCGAGTCGTTGACTTAAGTAATATTATACCATAACATTATAAAAAAACTGATTTGCATTTATATACATGAATAAGAACGGCATCGAATACTCCCCATAGTAGATTAACCAATTTTTTAATTGCAACCACTCTGTCAACAAAATATTTTTTGGGTTTTTACCAAAATCTTAGATAAAATTTATGTAGGTTAGCATGAGTCTTAATTTTATGGTTTTTGAAATATACATATACCTATTATTAAAAAAGTCGTAATTTTGAATTTTACGAGAAATAGTTAGGAATATAAAAATTTGTCACTTTTCAACGTGCTAATTTTCAAAAATGATGATTATACACTTTTTTAGTATATATAGGTTATAAATATTATAATTCCTTTCAAAAAAAAATATAGTTTAAGGGGCCCGTAAAATTTTTAAAGGTCTAAGGTGGTAGCCCCCTAAAAGGCCAAAAAATAAAGACTGGAAAATTTGGGGGGATTTAGGTTTCCGGGGGAAAATTTGGGTTTAAAAATTTATTTAAAAGAAACCAAACCCCGTTAAATATAGTTTTTACAAAAAAAGGTTGGAAATATTACAAAAGTTAAAAAAAAACGGAATTAAGTAAAGTAAAAAAAAATCTTTTGCACAACGACATTGATTTCTCGAAAAGGGGTTATCTAAAAAAAATCAGAGTTTATTCAGTCTGTATAAATGTAGTTATCGTTGCACGTAGCCGATTTTAAAAATTTTGATTTTCACTATTTTTAAGATTGCTTGAATCCAAAAAAATGAGCGAATAAAATTAGCCTTTTTCCTGTGAAGATTTAAAAAAGATCCGCTAATGGCAGCACCGGTAGGGGGTACGAATAATTTGAATTCTATATTGACAACAACGTAAAGCCTACTGAACTAAAATCGAATTAACCGAAGATGATGTACCTGGGGCAAAATTAAAATATTCAAAAACACAAGATAATCTTTTTCGGGACTTAAAACGATGGTTTGCATATCGTAGTTTACCCGAGTCAGGTAATAAAAATGTTTTAGTTAAAAAGTTAGTTGATTTATAAATAGCCTGCAAATTTATAGGATTTTTTTTGCTTATTTCAGTACGATGCTTGAATGGCTAAGAAGGTATCACGTTTAACTAGCTACACGAAGGTCCCGAGTTCGATTTTACAATAACTCCATAAAGTTTTTTTTTTTTTGCCCCAAGTACATCATCTTCGGTTAATTCGATTTTAGTTCAGTACGTTTTACGTTGTTGTCAATATACAGGGTGATTCAAAAATAAGCGGCATCCTTTCGGGAACGTAATTTTTGCATAAAAATAAGACAAAAGTTCCTATTAATATGGGTCGAAATCTTCTAAAGGGAATCGCCCCTTTAATGGACACCTTAAAGAAATTTTTCTCTATAACTGTAAACCCTTTTAAAATTTTTTGAAAATTGAACATTTTCTTAAATTTGAATAAAATATTGAAAAAAGGTGTTTTTTTTTTGGTAATGGTTTTTTATCAATAAACATTCAAATCAGTAAGTTTTTTTCAAGTCGATTTTCTGTAATGGTTGCTCCATCAAATTAAACTAAGAGTACCTTTTTTACTAAAAACCTCAAAATTTTAAATTTTCAAACAAAATCCAATAACATAAATGAAAAAAAAAGGATATTTTAACACTTACCCTCCCCGTATGTGACGTCCCTGAATAAAATCTAAAAATTTTGAATTTAGAATCTTATTTACCTTCAAATGTTTATACCGTACAACAATTTTCAAAATTTAATTTTGAAAGGCTTTAAATTTATAGAGAAAAAAATCTTCTTTAAGGTGTCCTATTCAAAGGGGCGTAGCTCCCTTAGGAAGCATTTTCGGACCCATATTAATATCACCATTTGCATTATTTTTATGCAAGAATTACGCTCTCGAAAGGATGCCGCTTACTTTTGAATCACCCTGTAGAATTCAAATTTTTTGTACCCTCTCACCGGTGCTGCTTCTGCGGATTTTTTTAAATCTTAGAGGAAAAAGGCTAATCAAAAATATTCAATTGATCGCCATTTTGTGAAAAAGCAATATATAAAAATCGGCTCCGTGCAACAATAACTAGATACATACAGATTATAATAACCTCCGATTTTTTTCAGATGACCCGTTTTCGAGAAATCAATGTGGTTGTCGAGGGGGAATGATTTTTTTTTAATTTTACGGTATTGTTTATAACTATGTAACTATTTAACATTTTTTTAATAAAGAATTGTAAAAACTATATTTAATGAGCTTTTAATAATTAAAAAAAAAAAATCCGCTCCGCAAATTTCTTAATTATCCTCATTAAAAAAAGTCCCAAACATCACTCATTTTTTCGGCCGTCACAGTGGCTATATCCCTTAAATTAATTAAATAATTATTCCTGGAATACTTTGCGAAATTTAAAATAAAGCATGTAATGAACTTAAGAAAATCTAACAAAATTAGATTTTACAGTGGTTATTTACGTTAAATAAAGCCCAATGGATTTTGCTGCATAAGGTAATTAATGTTTTTTTTAAGCTTTTTAAGGCTCCTTATTCACTTCATGGATAAAACAATAACGCCTTAACCTGCACTATTAAAAGAATAGTTGACAATAATTTTTCTGAAAGTATCCAATAATAAATTACAAATTTGGTTTCTTTTTATTTTGTGGTGATATTAAATATGTAAATAATAATTAATACTTAAAAGAAAAGATTACCGATGACAATTAGTGAAATTGCCTATAAACAATGACAAAACTTCGGTTTAAACCTCAGAGTGTGGTGTAACTAGTACTTTATAGACAGATAAGGGTTAAATCACGAATTTGTAGTTTAAACTCAAGTTTGCGACCATTGGTTATTATTTGTAAAAATACTTTGGTTTATAATTGACACCTTGCTACAAACTATAGATTGACGCTACATTGTACAAGCAGTTCTTAGTGACCTACCCTATGTAATTTAAAATAATTTTAAAAAGAGCTTCATTTAGGCTGTATTTAGTACTCGATCGACGGTCGGCGTTGACATTGGTTGAAAGTAGCTATATCAGTAAAAATGTATGCTAGACGCTCGTAGCAGTCTCTCAGCTCTGCACTGTAGTTGATCATGCATTTTAATTGATATAGCTACGTTCCACCAATGTCAGCGCGACCACTAAATCAAGCCTTAGATATACATACTATAGTAGATACAGTTTTCTTCGAAATTCGATCTGTATTTGTATAAATTTACTTTAATCAATGGCCGATTCACCCTGTATACTGTATGTTGATATTATCTTGATGTATATTAGGTATAAAGAACAATTGCAATATGTCGTAAAAATAAATGTTTATTCTAATTTTAATTTAGTGTTTTATTTATGCCCTAAAATTGGTTTACAATAATCTTCAATTGTTATAAAAGTATTGCAACCAGCTCCATTCTTTTTTTTTTTTTTAGGGAAATCGCAGACAATAAAGGTCGGTCAATTTATAAACCTTCCGTTCTCGCTGCTGATAAGGTTTCTTTGAAAAGTAAAACCTTTGGAATTACCCAAGAGGCAGCCTTGCCGTTTGGCAGTGCAAAAAACATGCGGGAGAGAAAGAATAATCCAGTAAACCTTTCTCTTTGGCAACAACGTTTAGTGGTCGATTAAGGCCGACCTATGGAAGCAGGCGGTGTTTATCACTTCCACCGCCAATCAGCACGTTGGAGCGAAGAGAAAGGTTTTGCTGTAAATTTTTTTTTTCTCCGCTTTTTCAGGGCACCTTTTTGGGGGTATTTTTAAAGGGTACTTTATTTGTCAGAAGAATATTGCCAGAATTTTAAACTTTTATAGGGTGTCCCAAAAGTAAGGGACATAAAGCAACAGCAGATTCCTTAGGTCGAAATAAACAATACCTCCACTTGCCTTAACCCAAGTCGATAATAACCAAATACAGGGTCTCAAACTTTTAATTTGGTTTTGTTTTTTTTTAAATGACAGCGATACAAAATTTTGGGGTTTGGGCTTCTTTGAAGCGAAATTCAGATTAATCCATGTTTTTTTTGTTGCTAGAGAGGGCCCCTACGGGGCCCACCCACTTGTTTTTTATGGCATAATTTTTTAAGGCTTAGTATTTTGACCTGTTTATTAAAAAATAAGTTACTATAATTCCCTCTGCATCAAAAATATATACCTCATTTAAGTCTGTAGAAACAACTGTTTTCGAAATAAACGCCCTTTAAACTACCCCGCACTTTTTTTTTTGAAAAATGAGTTTCGGCCAATTGTTTTCAAACATTGCATAGTGATAGTTATTATAACGCTGATCAAATGTCTTTACGGGCACAAAACACAAAAACTCCTCCAACCCTTCCAAATTCAGCCTTAAAAATCACTGGGGATTTGGAGAACTTTGAGGGTGATTTTGGAGGGGTTAGAGG
>JAHBCN010009284.1:0-35527 GCA_019359885.1 Listronotus oregonensis | reverse complement strand
GCAGCCGGGTTTTTTGGGTGAAACTATCCTTATAGTATACAATTTTTGGACAATTGCAGCAGAACCGCAGGAAAAAAAACCTAACAACCTCTATATCACCGAATTCCTCGTGAAAATTCTATCTATTGATATAAAAATATACGGGTATTCCATTTAAAAATACGTCACTCGTGCTGTAACTCTTTTGTTTTTGTTTCAAATTTTTTTCTGATAATATTATTGAATTTTACGGAAAAAAGTCCCGAAATGGCTAAATTCGTTTTTAAAAAGTGGGGGGAAGTTAAAAAATAAAGCCCCTTACTTTAAAATGAATAACTCTGTACATTAATTTACTGGAAAATCTTTTTAAAAAATTATATTCGAAATTGACCGGCGGAATTTACAAGTTTTTATTAACAGAATGACCTACCTTACATAATTCTATAGTAAGTAATTTAAATTTGTGAGCTATCTACACAAGGGCGCAATTTTTTGTTGCTTTTTATCAAATTTAAATAAAATGTGTATTAATTATTCAGTGTGCAATTAATTTGTTTGGGTTTTTTTAAAAACATATCTAAAAAACACGCCCTATAAAACTTTTAAACGCAAACAATCTATAATTAAAAAATAAAGAAAACATATTGCAAAAACCAATGCTAACAGGTTGGGTATGCTATTTGGGTTGATAATCTTGCTAATTTTAATATAATCCTGTTCAGGGCCGTATCTGGCCCAAAAAATTTTGGGGGGGGTTAGGCCAGTGGTATTTTTGATAAATTATGATTTTTTTAAAAAACCAATTTATAAAGGGGTTTTTTACAAAAAGAAAATATCAGGTTAACAACGTCACAATTTTAAAAATAATAATTATAATAACAACCGAATATGTCTTTGCTTTGCCCCCCAAAAAACGATTTAGGACTTCCGCAGTATCAATTTTAATATTTCTATGTACGCTTAAAAGAGCAAGTCCTGTTAGCCGCTCTTGACCAGTTGAAATGCGCAAATAGTTTTTTAAACGCCTTAGCGATGAAAATGATCGGGAGGCTGTAGATACAGGTAATGTGGCCAGCATTTGCAACAAAGTATATATATTTGGGAAGCAAAGATAGATTACATGCTGATAATGCATCAAGATTTTTTTTGGGCCTTTCTGCGGGCAACTCAATCCATTTTTGTTTCCACAACTGTAATTCTGCAGATAACGTATCTGGGTCCAAAAATTTTTTTATAATAACAAGTCATCTATTTTTTCTGTGAGTGCTTCGCAGATATTTGGTACTAGACAATATAACGATGAAAGTGATTTTTCGTGATTTGCAAATCTTGCAGATAACTCTTCGAGAAAAAAAAGGAATTGCAAGCGTGATTCGAAAATATTATTCTGCAGTAGCTACCAAGACATTAGAACGATTTTGATGTCGTGAAACTATTCTAGATATTTTATGCATTCTTCGACATCTACAGACTTTGCACTATTAGTTTCGGATTTTTAAAAATATTTTTAATTTCTTAATCTATATTCAGTCTGATAGTCACAGACCTTACCTAATAACAGTATTCACATGCTCAACAGCTCTAAAGAGATCAAAATCACAGTCTGTGAATTCTGCATAACGGTAGAGTAAAAGCAAATGATGGACGCTGTTAACATACTGATGATAAACTCACTGGTCCATAATAGCTCGAAGGAACTGCAAAGATTTTGAAGAAGTTTCGATGTCTTTGCTTGTTTTTAATTCTTCTAATGTTTCAACAATTGGTTTAAAAACTACAGTAAACCTTAGTATCCCGTACCGATTTTACACCCACCGACTTTTACAAATGGATTAATTTTCGGGGGTTTGAACCCCCATAACCCCCCTGAATACGGCCCTTATCCTGTTAACAAGGAAAACAATGTTATCTTATGCCATTTTTACTGATTTTTTTCTAAGGAATGTTTACTCAAATTTAATTTTGTTTTATTAATTCAGAATTCTTTAATATTTACCTAAAATCGGTTTCTTATTGTTCCTTTTTTCTATAAATTTAAATTATTCATTTGTGTTACAATCACTTACCAGCTCTTTTACAAGAAGTAAGTAGCTTATTATATTAGGATATTACAAAACGGGTACCGTTACAGTACTCAAACTCTAAAAACTTAACTGATTATGCCATAATGCAAGTGCAAACAGAATTATAATTTAATCAAGCCCATATTCAAATTTAAAGCGTTTAGGATATGGATTTGAATTAATATTTCTTTAGAATAAAAGCAAATATAACAATTGTATAAAAACTTAAGCACACACTTAAGCAGATAATGAAGAGTGGATTAATAATATAAGGGTTTTAAGTTATATGAAATATAATTTATAATGGGATAGTATAATACCAAATTACGTTTTTAAAATTATTTTTTAAATTTTTTCCAAAATAACTTATTAAATTAATTGGATAAACTTTAGACACAGGGAATATAAAGTAAGTCAAGGGGTGGCGTTAACTGCCAGTTTAAATAAAAAACTAATTTATTAGTAACATAATCAATATAAAATTTATAGGTTCCTGAAATTGAAAAAAAACGAACATTGGTTTAAAAAAATTTCCCAAGTTTGCCAGTTTTGAAAGTGGTTGGAAAAGACATTGTATATTTTTTGTTTTAACACGGTTTAATTGTCAATTAACACATTTTTGAATGATGCACTTGATAATATATTTTTTCTTTTAAATTGATAAAAATTTAATTAATACTTAAATTCATTGATTCTATATTAAATGTTTTTTATTACGCAAATGTTGTAAAATATATTGATGACAGGAACTAATATAAACTGGGATTTTTAATGGATCCCCCCTGTTTTTTTATGGATACGTAAAATATGGCTTTTTTTTTCCCCAAAAAATTTTAAAAAATACGATTTTATTATTGGTAAAGTTTATAGGGCAAAATAGAAGCTCGTACCTAAAACTAACAGCAAACCACTAGTGCTATTTTTTTGCAAGGGGTGCATAGAACATATAAAACAAAAATATGTACAAAAATTATTTTTTTACTGTTTTTTATAAAAAAAACTAAAAAAAAGCAAAGGCAAAGGTTTCCTTTATAGTAAAAAAAAATGATTGAACTGTAATTTAATCGCGACACTGTCAATAGGACTTTTGTAAAGAATTTAAAAAAAAAAAAAAAAATTCTGATAAACCTTATCGGTTAATTTTCTAAATGAGAAAGGTCAAAAACCCCTCAAATTGATCATTTTAATTGAGTTTATTTTAAAGTTATAAAGCTAAACCTTAGAAGAATAATTGTTTTTAATATTTTGTTTAAACAGGCTAAAGGCAAACACTGACCTCCAAGTAGTTTTTAAAATTGCGGTTTAAATATGTTGCAGTGTTTGGACGACTCAGCGTATTAACTGTAGTTGTCAGATTTAAATTAAGTAAGGTTATTAAACTTTAAATTATTTTACGACTTGGATATCCTCATTTTTATATAAATTTGGTGAAAAGCATAAAAACCGCGATCTCGCTTCTAGAGCCAAGTAATGGGAGGTCAAAACGAGCTAGAGCCCTTCAAAGGCGCGTGCTAGGCCACTGGGATACTGGTTTCCCGGTGGGCCTTTCTAAGGTTACTTCAAGGGTCCTCCTAAGCCTTAATGCCTACAACACGGCTAAATACAAAAAAACAATAAATTAGAAGTAATAATCAGCCCCGTCACAATCGAAATTAATACGGCGCAAACCACAACGAAACAGGACATTCGCTTGGAAGGAGGGTTGATGAGACGACGACGGTTGATGGTACAGCGCGGATATAATTTCATACGTTGCACCATAAAACGTACTCATAAAAGTATAATGTGTTGATTGATTGATTGATTGATTGATAAACTAAATACACAAAGTTGAGGTTTTGTCCAGCCTCGACACTGCAGCCTACAGGGCTTGTTGTATCTCTTGTGTATTTGTTTCAGTTAAAAAAGGGTTTTACACCTTGAGCAGGTGTAGTAGCCCTTTTACTGTTCTTTTCTAGTCTCCAGCCTCCTGGTGGTTAGTGTCACCATGAGGTTTTGATTTCATTCTCCAGTATGTAAGTGCAGGGCACTCATATATGATGTGAGAGGCTGTCTCTTCCTCTTCTCATCCTGTCTGCAAATGGGTTCTTCTCTATAGATGCCCATAGTGTGCATATATTTTTCTTAGGGCGCAGTGTCCGGTTATTAATCCTGTCACTATTCTAATCTGATTCCTATTTGTTTTAGTAGTTCACTTGTCAATGCTTTCGATGGTGAGTCCAACATTGATTTAGTGATTTGCTTGGAATGTGGTTCCAGTATGACTGATGTTGTGTTTTAATCCACCGAGTCATGTAGCCACGAACCGAGGCTTTGGTATTCCAAAAACAGGTTCAGGACCCACAAACATTGCTGCGGAGCCTCGCCTGGCCAGGGAGTCTGCATTTTCATTGCACTGTATTCTGTGTCCTGGCACCCAGGAAAGTGTAACTTTTGTTGTGGTTGTTCAGGTTTAGGAGGCATTGCAGACAGTTCCAAACCAACCTTGAATGGTTGAAGGTAAGTAAATTTAATTTAACGCGTCGTACTATTAATTTTAAAATTACTCCGGCTCCTTCCGATGCTGACCCTTTATCTTGGGTAAGAGACGGTCTTAAACAGATCGTCGCAAAGGCGGCAGAAGGAGTAGAACCAAATGATAAGCTCGGGTTTACGTTTTGTTCGAAAGAGTTTAGCCGTGGTGATGGTTGGATTCCTTTTAAGGAGGCTTCGGCCATAAAATTCGAGGATGTGTGGGACATGGTTGCATCCGTATATCAATCTAATTCCTCAGGGCTAGACACAGAAACCTTCTGTATAAGCGCTACGTCTGTCAAATTACCTAAAGGTACCGGTAGAGCCAATAAGTACAATACTTTTGATGAAGAAAGCATTAAACGAAGAGGGATCGTGCTAATTAAGAACAAGGACAATTTATGTTTGCCGCGAGCTCTTGTAGTGGCTAAGGCATATGCCGACAATGACTCCAATAAGAGAAAAGTATGTAAAGTTGAGAAAGTACAATTAGAGAAGGCACGTGAATTATTGGAGTCGGCTGGTGTGAATTTGACCGAGGAGGGAGCAGGAATTCCCGAGTTGGAAATATTTCAAGAATATTTGGCTGATTATTCTATAACGGTTTACGATTATAACACGAAGGGTCGGAGTGTTATTTTTAAAGGGGTTGGTGGTGGACCAAAGAAAATTAATCTACTTTACGATAATAATCACTACAATGTCATTACATCTTTAACGGCTGCCTTTGTTTGTACCTATTATTGTGAACATTGCCATGTGCCTTATAGCAATAAAGATAAACATAGATGTATCGAAAAATGTCCTGGTTGTGAGCAATCTCCCCCTTGCTCCGTAGAAGAGAAAATATTATGTGACAGTTGTAACAGGTGGTTTAGAGGACAAGAGTGCTTCAATAATCATAAATTACACGGTGTATGTAGCAGGATAGCTGTTTGTAAGACCTGTTTAAAAACCTTTCAACAAAAACGTCAACATACTTGTGGAGAGATATTTTGTAAAGTATGTAATAAACATGTACCTTCGCCACACAACTGTTTTATGCCCGTAGATACCCGTAAACCTACGATGAAGGGAACCCTGCTTGTATTTTATGATCTGGAATGCACGCAGGAAACTCCTATGTCTGACGGCTCACTACTCCACAAACCTAACTTGTGTGTTTACCGACAATATTGCGAAAAATGTATCGGTACTGACATATGGTTATGTGATTGTGGGTTGCGTCAGCAAGTTTTAAAAATAGATCCCGTAAACCGATTTATGGAATACATAATGAACCAGAGAAAGCAGTTTAAGAAGATAATAGTTGTTGGACATGCTGGCGGCCTCTATGATAACCAGTTTATGTTAAATTATATTTTAACATCCACGAAGGTTAAACCAGAACTTATAACTAGAGGCACAAAGCTGCTTTTAATGCAAGTAGATAACGTAGCCTTTATAGATTCATTGAATTATTTCCCCATGCCGTTAGCAAAATTGCCCAAGGCTTTCGGCTTGAAAAATATTAAAAAAGGATATTTTCCCCACCTATTTAATAAGGAAGAAAACTGGGATTATGTTGGCCCATTACCGCCCCTTAAATACTATGACCCAGAGAGTCTGAAATACACTCCGACCCTTGACGAAGGCAAAGATGCAAAGAGTGAACTTATAGCCTGGCACACAAAACTAACAAACGAAGGCTACGTATTTGATTTTCAGTCAGAAATTGTTTCCTACTGTATATCTGACGTGGGCATACTCTCCCAAGCATGCCTTAAATTCCGAGAGTTAATGTTAAAGGAGGGAGGCGTAGATCCTTTTACTGAAGCAATTACTCTACCTGGTGCTTGCAACAAGATATTTCGACGAAATTATCTTAAACCTAACACCATAGGCCTCGTTCCTAAAAACGGTTATAGGTGTAGAGATAACCAGTCAAAGATTGCAACACAGTGGCTGCTATGGGAGGAAAAATGTAGAGGGGTTAAAATTGAACAGGCATTTAGAGGGCGAGAGGCAGTTGTATGTGGCGTTAAGGTAGATGGTTTTTGCTCGGAAACAAACGAGATTTTTGAGTTTCAAGGCTGCTACTATCACGGATGCCCAAGATGTATAAAGTTTGGTAGAACTGACGCTTTATACGATGATCCCTCGACAACGGCAGAGTCCCGATACGAATCAACTTTATACAAAGAAGAAAGATTGAGAAGTTTGGGCTATACCGTTATAGAAATGTGGGAATGTGATTTTGGGCGTCAAATAGCAGAAAATCCCGATATTATAGATTCTGCAGCTTAAATTTAATACCTCCTAGAACCTAGAGATGCCTTCTACGGAGGACGTACAGATGCAACAAAATTATATTATTCATGTAAAGAGGGAGAAAATTTGTTATGCCGACGTTTGTTCTCTGTATCCGTGAGTGAACAAATACGGCAAATATCCTATAGGCCATCAGAGGTCCTTGTTGGTGAGAATGTGCAATTAGACTTGAAGCGAAACAGACGGTCTAATTAAATGCAAAATTCTTCCGCTACCAATCTCTATTATCCGATATTGCCTATAAAACACGATAATAAACTGTTGTTCCCTCTTTGTTTTGCGTGTTGTAAGGATTCTTCTTCTGAGGAATGTTTACACTCTGACGAAGAACGGTCTTTATCTGGCACCTGGGTGATAGCGAAGTGGTGAGCTTTAGAAAAGGATATAGAATGTTGGAAATTTTCGAAATTTGGAAGTATACGGTCGAACAATACGATCCGGTGTCAAAAACTGGTGGATTATTTTCGGAATATATTTCCAATTTTCTGAAAATAAAACAACAAGCTTCTGGGTGGCCCTGTCAATCTGAGGAAGATAAACTGAAATATATCAAAGAGTACTTCGATAAGAAGGGTACAACTATGCTTCGATGAGATCGAAATGAATCCTGGTTGTAGACAAATAGGTAAATCAGTCATTACTAGCTTTTGGGGGAAAATTAGGGCAAAAGAAAACCAAGACAGGACATCTATAGTAACAGACACTGGTGAATTCTTTGATCTTTTATCAAAACCAGCTATAGATGTCAATAATGTTCACCCTGTCAATGATGACGTAATGCTAGTAAACTGGGCTTATAAATACGAAGCCTATAACCCTCTCCCTACGGTTAATGTTGTGTTGGCCGCCTTTACTACTGCACAAGCTCGTTTAAAATTATATTCTTACTTGGAAGAGTTAGACAATAGAGTATTGTACCACGATACTGATTCAGTCATCTACGTTTCACGACCGGGTCAGCGGGTCCCTATCGGTACGTTTTTAGGTGAAATGACAGACGAACTAGCTGACTACGGAGAAGGTAGTTTTATAACTGATTTTGTGTCTGGTGGGCCTAAGTTATATGCATATAGGGTATATTGTGCCGATAAAGACAAATACCTAGATATAATTAAAGCCAAGTGGTGGAGCGATTCCGTAAGTCTATCGTGTCGTTTTTTTTTTTGGCGTAGAACCAGATCAAACCTGTTAGGTTTCTTTGAGTATGTCATCGGGCACATGAAATCGTATTTTACGACATTTTTTTGTGGTCTCGAACTTTTTAAATTAATAAAAAGTGATTTTTTTTTAACTTATAAAAAAATTGATTTTTTGTTTCCACCGCCATAACTTTAAAACTATCAAAGATACCGAAATTTTTTGTCAAATTAAAGCCCACACTGTAGCGCTTTTAACCTTATAAACAGTTTGGGCACAATTCGCACTTTCATTCTCTAAAAATCATATAAACTAAAAATAAATATTTTTGGTATTGAAATTTTCACCAATCGATAAACTTTTTATTTTTGAAAATATTTTCATACATGCAGCGAAGAAAATATAGCCAAATAATAACAAAAGTTTTGAAAAAAATTTTTCCTAGAGCGTATCGTTTGGCAACAGCGATTTTTTTCAGACGTAAAAAGTATTATCGGGACCCAATAGCTCCGCGGATAGCGTGCGTAGTTAAGTAATACATTAGTAGTGGTGGTTGTCGAAATTTAGAGTGTGCTGTATGTATTTAAAATTTTAAAACAATGAGCGAATTATTTGTAAGAAAATTGTGTATGATGGATACAAATCTGTTTTACAAGACCTAGAACAGCTATTAATTCTCAACCGCTGGTCAGGCGACCACCATGTCACAAGTGGTCCGCGGAGAAATTTTCTAGTCCGCGGACAATTTTCGATCCGCGAAAAAAAATTACTTATTAAAAAAAAAAAATAACTATATTTTGGTCCGCGGGCCAAAAAAGGTTGAGAAAACGCTGACCTAGAATACAGGGTTGTTATCATTACTATTAAGTGCTGAAAAAAGGCAGGACAATCTAGCAAAAAAAACTCTGTCAAAAAGATGATATTTTAAATGGCGAAATTAAAATAAAATATCATAAAGACTGTCGTAAAACTTACACAGATTCTCAAAACTATTATCATAATTTGCAATCAGACAGTGGCTACGCCAGTCCTAAATTATTGTGACACTAAACTTAAATGCGATAGTTTTAATATTGGAAAAATGTGTTTTTTTGCAGCAATAGTAAAAATAAAAGAAGAAAAGTTATATAAAAAATCTGTTTAAACAAGTAATTTAAATATTATTAGGTACCTTCATAGTATAGTTGGTACCTTTATATTAGTTTATATTTTGTACTGAAACAAAATACGAATTTCAATTTTATCCTTATAAATCCTGTTTAAGGGTATTTATTTTTACACAGTACTGAATCTTTTAGGTAGTAGAAAAGCTACCTATCAAAAAAAAGTAATAAAGCTGCCAGGAATGGAAACGACATTAATATGATATCTAAATTACGTGGCTATAAAGATTTATTTGCGTTTGATGAGAAATATCATAATATGTTACAGCCACTACATCTCTGAAAGAAACATAAAATCGCACAAATATAGGAAAACAGTTTCCGAACCTACACGAAAATAGTTCGACAATATCTACCTTTTCTGCGAGTATTGTAGTGATGTTCAGATAGATCTTTTACTTCCCAAAGAAAAGTCCAAAATTTAAACTTTATTAAGAGCTGCTGCCATAATACGTAGTGCAATGGCTTTATGTCAACAAAATTGTATTTCCAACATGTACTTGTGTGAAGAAGAACTAAAATGTTGTAAAGTGTAAATTTTGTTCCTGCAATATCATTATTAAAGATTTTAAGGCGAAATGGAATAAATTTGTAAAATGCTACTAATGAAGCGCCTAAATAACTACTTACATATTACATTTTTGGGTCTGTAAAAAAATCACCCACGGAATTGGATGATTTTTAAATTTTAATGTAAAATATTCTTTAAGTATTATTATTTAAGGCAAAAATGCGGATGATGTAGTTTTCACCAAGAAAAGCGCAATAAAAATTCTAAAAATTGGTCATTATTTGACATTTATTTTAACTATTTACGATTTACATGTAATAAATTCATGCATCGCTTCAAGACGTTTACAGTGTTGCTAAACGGAAATATTATTAATTTATAATAAAAACTTTGCCGTTACCATAAGGATAATTTTCATTAAATCAAAAATATTTAATTTCAAACCAGTTACAAATATTATAATTAGGGAAAATAAAAAGCCGCTTTAACTAACCAGCACTAATCATGACCGACCAGAACGGCGCATTTATAATAAAGAAATGCAATTTAACGAGAAAACCTAACCGGAAACCCTAACCAGAACTAGATCATAGTTTGAAAGTTGTTGTTTGTTAGTTCTGGTTAGTTTTTTATATAAAAAACAACCTTCAATAATAACAAAGCAGCATTCAGACATGTCAAAGAATAGCTTCGTATCATCTCTTCATATGGAAAAAAAGAATTATATATTCCTGTTTAAAAAATACCTTTAACGAAGCCCTAGTTTATATTTAATGTATGTACTATATTTCTCAAATTTAATTAAAAGACACAAAGGATCCGCAATTTTTGTTGCTAAAAATGTTTAAAAAATAAAGAAATTTTGAATATATAAATCAAAAAAATAACGAATCGGGTGGGTGGTTTTCTTTACCAGCAACCAATAAAAAAAAGTTGAATAAACCTACTTATTAGGTGGGTAATTAATAACAATGATTGATATTTTATATGGGTTTAAAATCACCCACCTGTTTTGGATATTTAAATTTTTTTCTTTTCTAAACAACTTAAGCAGCCCTTAGATCTGCGTTTAAACCTGTTGATACAACTTTAACTACCTACTACACTTCCACCGGACCGTAAGATCTTTGTAGTCGGCCGGCTCGCTAAGCCCAAGCGCGCAAAAATGACTTTGGCCGTAAAAAATATTACTGACTGAATACTATAAAAGGAATCTAAAAAATTTTTGTTTTAAAAACTTTTTTAAACATTAACTACAATTTGTACGCAGCATGTATGTATAAATTTTCAATAATAAATTTTTTCTCGATTGCCTAAATTACGCTACAAAAAATAACAATTTTGAGTTTCGTGCTATTTTAAAAATTTAAAAAAAAAATATCAGCTTCAAGTGGGACGTTGTTTGAAGCGCTATTGTGTCTACTTTATTCTAAAAAATTAACTTGATAGCATGAATATTATTAAGATAGAGCAGTGAAGAAGTTAAAATACGTGTTTTATTGAAAACCGATTTTTTGGGTTTTTCGAAATAAAAAACTCTCGACCACTAAAAAATGTCGTAAAGTGATTTCGTGTACACCATTACCTTATTAAAGAATCCACTAAGTCTGGTTTGGTTCTACGCCGGTTTTTTTCTCGATAACTAAGCGACTTTTCTTCCAAATTTTACTCCACTAAAGGGTATAACCCTTAATTATAACACCCAAAAACAGGTTAATTTTGAAAAATTAAGGGATATGGTCCTAAACGAGGCTCCTGAGGAATATATAACAACCAATAACATTTTACGGACTCGCCTCCACGAAGTTGTCACCAAACCTGTAACTAAGGTCTTTCGGACGAATTTCTCTAAAAGAAAACGTATCGAAAATTATGATTCTGTGCCTTATGGTTATAAAAGGCCTAAAACTTGCGAGTAGTAGTTTTTGTTATAAATTCCATTTTAATAATAATATATTGACCTGTTCGTTGACAGAAGAAGAATTGTGCCATTCAGAGGGATAAACGCTGATAATAGACATTACATAGTTTTAAGTATTTTTATGAAATTCTTAAGGGATTTAATATAAGGAAGGGTACTTAAAGTATGTATCAACAAAGGAATAGTAAGGTAAGAAGGACATCTCCTAATTAGCTTTAGGAATCTGTGTGTCCCCTCCTAAGAGTAAGAATTATACCTCCTGCTTAACTATATGGAAACTGTGTGTAACCGCTCTTTTCAAGATAAGAATTATATCTCCTATTTAACTATAGGAAACTGTATATAAACGTCTTGAATGCTATTCTTTTCTTGATACATCCCCTGTGAGGAAGAGGTGCTTGACCTTCACGTGGTCTTCCTTGAGTGGTAATTTTACCAGCCAACAAGCACACTAACACCTTTTTAATTTTACTAACCTATTATTAAAACCGTATACAGAGTGTAGCGACGCGAGAAAAGGAGGAAGGAAGACAAGATAACACCTTAAAGAGAGAAAGAGACAAACCACGATGACGTCATAGAACAGATGTCCCGTGACCCGTGTCCCGCGACATAAAAGGTTGCCCCCCTCAAGGTCACCGGACGTTGATATGCCTCATTTACCTATCTAAAGCGTATCTGATATGAATAAATTATAATCCACTTTAACTAACCAATCTACAGTGCTGTTATTTAAAAATACAGTGCTGTTATTTAAAAATACAGGGCTGTTATTTGGAAAACAGGGCAGTTATTTGGAAAACAGGGCTGTTATTTGGAAAACAGGGCTGTTATTTGAAAATACGGTGCCGTTTTTTAAAAAACGGTGCCGTTATTTAAAAAACGGTGCCGTTATTTAAAATACGGTGCCGTTATTTAAAAAACGGTGCCGTTATTTAAAATACTGTTATTTCGAAAAACAGTGCTGTTATTTGGAAATAAGCGAATAAACTTCTAATTTTCCATTGCATTTATTTTATGAAAATTTTTGGACATATATATTTTTTTAAACGAATCCTTGTTGCCTATTTTACCTAGTTAAAAAGGCTTGCTTAATTTATAAAAACAAATCAACTTTTTACATTTTAAACTTATATATTTTGATAACAATTACGTTTTTTTGCTTGGAAACCTGCTATCTATGCACCTGTTTCAAATATTATTTTAACCATATTATTTTTCTATAATGTGTGTGTGTGTGTGAAATATCGTAAAAATTACTTTGCTAAATTTCCCGAAACTTTTTATATATATATATATATATATATATATATATATATATATATATATATATATATATATATATATATATATATATATATATATATATATATATATATATATATATATATATATATATATATATATATATATATATATATATATATATATATATATATATATATATATATATATATATATATATATATATATATATATATATATATATATATATATATATATATATATATATTAAATACATATTAAATTTTATGATTCAATTGCATAAAATAACAGTTAAAGAGTTATCGTCTTTTTGTGGTTTTGAGATAACTCTAGAATTAACAGAATGTTGGTATTATTTGATAAAATATATACGCTGTCAACGGCTTTATTTTAGCCTATTTTTTATATTTATTAATTATACTATTATGTACCCCCTGCAACAGCTTTATTTTAACAGGTCGATTGGAAAACTGAGCGCTTTTCTGTTTATCTGTCCCTCAAGCTAGTAATTTTATTTATTATCTGATAAAATTATGATGGGGTATGTTTATTTTAGGCAAATGGAATATTTTGGCTATATATTTTACCTGTTAGCCCTGTAGGTTATGTGTGGGCGGTCAGAATATGAGAGTTTTAAGCGAAACTGTGTGGCTATTTTATTCTAATGGGTCTACATCGCCTACAACCAATGGATAGTGAGTAAGTGATATTTTCATATAATTAATTGATACTTACCCCTTGGCATCGGTTTGCTAATTTTTAGTGATAATTTTTAGTGTATTTGCTCATAATTTACACACTTTTAAATGTATTAGTTGCTAATTTTTAGCTCCTGTTATTTGTTAGACTTAAAACCCAGATATAAAATATTTCTATCAAAACGATTTGTATAATTTTTAACCTGGTTGTGTATTATGGGTTAAGAAACATATTTAATATAAAATTTCTAGGGGTAGCAACCTTATTTTTTAAGATATTAACCGGGCGCTATGAGCTTGTTTGAGTCAACCTAATTTTATTTGATATTATACCGCTGATTACCCGGTAACTTGAATGCGTTTTTAATTATTATTTTAGATATGTTAGCCGCTATTTTTCGCATTCGGTGGCTGTGCTTTTAATTAATATATAAGTTGATTTTATCCTACGTTAGGCTTAAACCATAAATATATGTGTATGCGGATTGCAAACTTATATTTAACGCTTGCTAAAAGCTCTGACTTAAAACCTAGATATAAAATTTTCTTTCAATCGATTTGTATAATTTTAAACTGATTGCACTTTATGGCTTAAGAAACATATTTAATATAAAATTTTTAGGGGTAGCAACCTTATTTTTTAAGATATTAGGCGAGCGCTATGTGTATGCTTGAGTCGTTTTTTATTTACCGCTATACAGCCTAAGATTCCTAATTATGTCTTCTACTGCACACAATTTAACCAATACTATTTAATATACCTTCGTGGCCGAATGGGTTAGGCGCTGGAACCAGAAGCAATAGGACGACGGGCACTAGGTGGTTCAAATCCTGCTAGGTAAAGGACTTTTTTTAATTATTTTTCAAAAAGTGATGACGTCAAAGATCCTAAAATATACGTAGCCCAAGATTCCTAAATAATGACGTCATG
Organism: Listronotus oregonensis; assembly: GCA_019359885.1. Lineage (NCBI taxonomy): Eukaryota > Metazoa > Arthropoda > Insecta > Coleoptera > Curculionidae > Listronotus > Listronotus oregonensis. The sequence continues at coordinate 21,034 of JAHBCN010009284.1, read as the reverse complement.
GACCGGAAGTCGGCCTGTCTGCCAGAAGTGACATTATTACCCGGTTGCAGAAAGCGTGATTAGTACTTTGAATGGTTAACGAAATGTCAGATTTTGACAGGTTGCCTACTAAAACCATTGAATAACACTGACATAAGGTTCTGTTAAACATTCTAAACCTTGATTAACTTTTGTGCAACCCGGGGTAAGTCTACTGAAGTACAAGTCAGAAAATCTTCTGTCCTCAAGTGATGGAAGATTAAGGTACAGTTGGACATCTTCAATTCTATCTGTGCTATGAAGTTTATAGGCACAGTATTTTACAAACTTCCGTTGAACTCTCAAGTTGGTCCTTATAGATGTTGTAAATGGTGACCAAACAACCGAAGCATATTCCAAATGGGATCTCACAAAAGAGACATACAGCAAACGAAGTGTGCTCACAGACAGATCACCACCAACTCTGAAAATGAAGCCCAACATTCGATAAGCTTTACCCGTTATGTACCTCAAATGTTCCCTAAAAGAGATTTCAGAGTCGAAATTAATCCCCAAGTCCCGAACTGAATCCACAGCATTTGCTCTTGATCCCTAATTTTATAAGCCGTCGCCTCATACTTTTTGTTGTGTTTGAAAAAAGCTTATAGAAGAGCACTTAGCAGCGTTTAAAGGGGTAATCCATTAAGCTCGAAACATCCAGCAAAAGAATTTAAAGACTCTTTAAGTATTCTAGAGTCTCGGTAGTCATCAACAATTCGAAACAGTTTTAAATCGTCAGCATAAAGCAAATAATCACAGTCCCCCAATGTAATTTTCAATATCACAAAGAAACAAGTTAAACAACATAGGGGCACAATGGCCACCCTGAGGCACTCCAAAAGGTTACGACAATGCTACCCGATTCAAAAATTTCTATCCCAATCTTCTGAGTTCTTCCAATTAACATACTCTGGAACCATTCCACTGTTTTATCACTAAATCCTATCCCGAAACTTGGCTACAAGCAAGTTATGATTCACCCTGTCAAATGCCTTTGAGAAGTCCGTATAGACCGCATCCACCTGGTGTCCTCTCTCCAGTGCATTCAGAAGGGCTGTCTCATACAAAACCCCAAGTTAGAAATAGTAGACCTGCCGCCAACAAAACCATGCTGACAGTGTCGATGAATTGTTTAAATTTCCAGCTTAGTTGATCATATCAAGGCTGTCAAGTAGTTTGGGAATTGCAGATTGCTTGGAAATCTCCTATAATTATTTACATATTCCCTCTCCTGATTTAAAAATAGGAATTATAAAGCTCTCCTTCCAGATCCCTGGAAGCTCACCTTCTAATAGTGACTTATTAAATAATAGCCATAGTGGTCTTGAAATGCTAAACCTAAGTGCTATGTCACACATAGCGTTTTCACCGCTGCGGCAAGAACGCTCCGGTTTGCAGAGATGGTGTAAACCCATCGTATTAAATGAGAGGTGTCACATACAGCGTTGTACCGCACCCAAACCGGATGCAACCGCATCATGCTGCGGCGGCACCGCACGACCGGACGACCGTAATAGAATGAAAACACGAGCAGTTGTATGTTGGTAGTCACACCTGACGGTTCGAACGCTGCGGTTCTTCGAAAAATTTTGAGTTCGTGGTTTGTTGTTTGTTTTTTCATTAAATTTCATCATGTTTGACGTGGATCTATTCATTGAGTGCGTCCACGGTAAATAAGCATTATGGGAGAAAAAGTCGAAAGAATACTCAGATAAAAACTGTAGGGAGAAAGCTTGGGTGGAAATTGGAAAAATAATGAATAAGAATTGGATTGAGCTTGAGTCATTGGAGAATGATGAGAAAGGTATGTTTTAATAGTATATTAAAATATAAGTGTCAAAAGACGTGATTTTATCGCACGAGCCCTAAATTAGAAAACGACCCGAAGGGGAAGGGCGAGTGCGTTAAAATGTCTTATGAAACGAATATTTTATACAATTTTTTCTATTTGGGTACCATATATGCCAAGAAAAATAATTTATTTTGAAATTATATGACCCCATTACTTTACTGTTTTATGTATTCGAGTTGACAGCACGACATGTCAAAAAGAACAGTTGCATGCGCCCCATATTTGCAATGTAAATTTTGACAGTCGAGATGGCCATGACTCAATGTCACCAACTTGAGACAGAGAAAAAAGAAGTGTCAAAAAGAGGTTCTTTTCGACACTGTTCCGGTATCGAAAATACTTCTTTATGATACCAAATAGAAAAATAATAAATAAACTGTTCTATTCAATTTATGTACCTACCTAAATATATTTAAACTAAATACATTAATACATTAAAACTAACAAGTGGAGTCTAGTACATGTAATTTCTCTGGACGTGTACAGCGCCTGGCCCTATGAAATATTGAGCAAAATAGTCTCTAACCTCCAAACCTCGTCTTCGTGGGCCTCCTCCTAAACTGTTAACGTCAGGAAATGGATGAGTTTCAGTATCTTCATAGTTTCTTTGAAAGTTTTAGACAATGTAATGGTTTCAATAACACTAAAATCTTGGACTTCCATTGTCTTTATTTGTTAATTGTTACACAACGTTTCGGTTAGTGATGTATCTCCAACCGTTTTCAAGTGATAACTAAAAGCTATTCCTAAAAGCTACGACTTATATACTATCCCTTGTTCACCGAAGCTTGACCGACTTTTTACGGTTCAGCAACGGCAGCCAGATATTCGGAATTTCTACACTAGGTTTGCTAAATACATTTTGGTTGTTTACAATAATTGCAGCTTCCTTAAATTTTCTTTTCTTCCAGTTGGGTTCTTTATGAATGGTTTTTGCTTCCGACCATTGTATGCGGTGTTGTTTTGACCAATCGTGTTCGGCAATACCTGACTTCGACGTTTCACCTCGTTCCGTATGTTTTTTGTGTTCTTTAACTCTTGCTTCGAGAGGTCTCTTTGTTTCCCCGATGTATACCTCACCACAATCACAAGGAATTTGGTAGATACAGTCATTGTTTGAAACATTATTGTCTGGTCTCGTCTTGGTGAGAATACTTCTTAGAGTAGTTTGGGATTTAAATGCCGTTTTAATATTGTACTTATTCGCGATTCTGCGGATATTTTCCGAAGTTCCTTTATTGTATGGAATTGTCATGAATATTTGGTCACGTAGAGTCTCGTTCAAGTTAGAGTTTCTTGTCTTATTTTGATATTTTTTGATTGTTTCGTTTATTAGTTTCTCACTGTATCCGTTCTGCTTAAGATCCCTATTTATGTTACCTATCTTCATAGTTGATACCATCCCTTTTGCGAACAAAATTGTGGAGAATGCAACAAGCTTGCATATCTCATAATGGGTGAGTGAAAAATCCTCCATTTATTCGCTAGGACACCAAAAGCGCACTCCACATTGCTTCTGCACCTTGAAAGTCTATAATTAAAAACTCTTATGCTTGCATTCAGGCCTCGGGCTGGATATGGTTTTAAAGGGTTGGTATGAAGTTTGAATGCCTCCCCTACCATAACAAAGGGTTGAGGAGGTTCATTGTTGTTGTGAGTGTTCGGCAAATGACAAGGTGGCGGCAAATTTAAAATCCCAGAGTACAGTTTCTGGCCTAGCGGGCTCTCTCGAAAAATCGACGCGTCACCTTCTTTTCCGTATGTACCCACGTCAATAGCAACAAAATTTAGATTGGCGTCTGCAACTGCCATGAGCACTATAAAAAAAACTTCTTGTGATCGAAAAACATTGATCCTGCTTTAGGATTTATGCATCTTATGTGCTTTCCGTCAATCGCGCCTACGCAGTTAGGAAAGTTCGTTTTTATGTAAAATTGTTCTGCAATATCTAACCATATATCTTCTGTGAGTTTTGGCATTTCTGTGCCTTTTAAAGTGGACCAAATTGCCTGACAGGTTTCTCGGACTATTGTTTCAATTGTGGATCTGGCAACATAGAATTCGTACGCAAGGCTTGAGAAGGTCATTCCAGTCGATAAATACCTGCAAAAAGATATATTTCAGTATTAATCCTAGAACGCATGCCTAAGTTAATTGTCTTTTTTTCTATATTTTCTTTGTAAATAACTTGTTTTTTGTTGTTACAGTGAAGGAGATAAAGAGCAAATGGCGACATATCAGAGATAATTACTTCAAGTTTATCAAACAAGAAAAAAGTGGTGACTCTGCTCCCAAAAAAAAAAAAATACGTATATGCAGATGCCCTCACATTCCTGTTGAATACAATTGAGAAACGAAAAACTGTAGGAAATTTTGCAGAAAACCCCGAAGGCATCGCGTATGAGGAGGAACGGGAACAAAGGGAAGGTGAAAATGAGAATATTAGCACTAGTAGCAGAATGCAACCACCAAAACTTTCACAAACTAGGGGACACAAATCTTTGACGCCTTTTCAAAGTGAACTGCTTCAGCAATTAGATAACAATAACACCATCCAAACAATAGATGATGCAGACAAGTCGTTTTTAATGTCTCTTCTCCCCGATCACAAAGAACTGTTGTTCTTCCTGTAAATGCTGCTTCTTTTACGCAACAACGATTTACATACCCACCTGCGTATGGTCAACAAATACCATCAGTTAACACTCCACTGACGTCTCCAGCTGCGTATGGTCAACAAATACCATCAGTAAACACTTCACTGGCGTCTCCACAAGATTCTCATTAATCAACTGACTCATTTACGTCCTACTCATCGTTTTATGACCAAAGTTCATAAGTTAATGCTATGTAAATTTAATCTCTTGTTCTAATAAAGATCGACATTCAACAAGATAATAGATTTGGTATTTTTTCAACTTGACAACAATATTATCTGCTTTATTTTGTTTGTACTCACCTGAGAGTTAGGGTTAATCTTTCTTCTGCACTTATAGCGTTCCTAAAAGTTGTATTTTGTCTCCTGATATCGGGTCGCAATATCGCTAGTAGTTCATCAAATGACTTTTTGGACATTCGGTAATATCCAAAAAACTTCTTGTCGTACATTCGAATTTTGTTGTAGAACTTTGCAAACCTTTTACTGGACACTTGTTCCAAATTGAAAGGGTGAATCCAATATTGATGATCCACCTTCTTTCCTAATAAACCCTCCGCTTCTTGAGCACACACAAGCTTCAATGAGTTCGCCATACCACTACCAAAATTCGACTGGCGAAACATCCCGTTGAAACGCATCCCGATGGGATGTGTGACAAGTAGAGTTCATCCGGTCAAAACGCATCCCTTCTTGCCGCAGCGTTAAAAACGCATAGTGTGACACCGCACTAAGGTTACTTAACAAATACTCAGGTATGTTATCAGGTCCTGATGACAATTTTAAAGGTAAATGCGCAATTTTATCAAAAACATCAGACAAACTAAGAGAACCAATATCAAAATCAAAATAATTATTAACCCTATAATCAGGCACAGTTGCATCGCTGCTGCTATAGACCGTTGAGAAATACTCACAGAAAAGGTCAGCAATGTCCTGCCCACAGTTCGCCACTTTGTTGTTATAGTACATGCAGCTGGGCAGTTCATGTGACCTCCTCTGAGTTCACAAACGACCAAAAATGTCCAGGATGCTCAGAAATACCACGCTCAGCTCTTTCTATAAAGAGGGCATAATCCCTCTGTATTAAAGTTTTTTTAGATCTAAGATTAGAGAACCTTTCGTGAGTCCGAGATCCAGATTGACAGTACTCTTTATGAGCCTTTTTCTTGTCAATGATACAACTTCTCAGCTCTGCAGAGAAATATGGGAAAATTGGAACTCCTATAAACCTTCAGAGCAATCTCTCACAGCACCGTTCAATATTGTGTAAAACAAACCGGTAGACTCATTGATAGATTTATTTAAAAACAGCTTTTCCCACTGAACACTTGCAAGATAATTGTAAGAGATGTAAAATCTGAATTTCTGTAATCAGATATGGAAATTTTGTATTTTACCGGTTTGGTTTTGCACAACATCAATCCTGACATACATAAGCGCTATGGTGTATGCTACAAGGTAGTAACAAATCTTCAGCTAGATTACAGATGCACTCCCTATGACTGAAAACTAGATCTATGTATACATTAGACTATTAAAGGGATTGTAAGGTTGGTTAAGATTTAAAAATGCAAAGTTCTCAGCAAAATTCAGCTTGATTTCCCGGAGGACAGTCTACCCGAAGTCCCTGTTCATCATTGCTCCCCTTCATTAGGCGGTTGTAGTCCCCCCCAGAGAATAAGACTGGCAGATGGACATTCACATATCTGTTAACAACCTCACAATGATGAAGATATAATTCACCACTACCACCTGGCGGTATATGAAATCCGCCAAAATTAGTGGGGGAGCCTTGTTTAATAAATATAAAGAGATGTTCAACTAAATTTTAGTTTTTTTTATTAACCTAGAACACAGATTCTTCTTTACAAAAATAATGACTCCCCCTCCCCTCTTGTTATTACTAGTTAACTCTGTCCTATCACTACGAAATGAGGTGAAGCCTTTAATACAAATCTCAGCATCAGCCACCTTACCATTTAACCAGCTCTCAGTCAATACAACTACATCATAATCACAAAGAGAAATAGCTAGTTTTAAGTCTTTAATTTTTGTATTCATGCCACCAACATTTTGATAATACAACTTCAATGGGGCTAGTGCATGTTTTTTGAGGATATAACAGGATTAGATATTTTCGTGATGAAAGGATACCCATTTCGGTATCGGATACCAATGTTATTCTCACCTTCTTTCTTCCTGCGATCAAGTTCCTCGTATAATGATTTCAGGCCCCTTCTCTGCATCATAGTAAGATCGGGTTTAATCTTAATATTACTTTCTTTGATTTTATACTTCAATCTGAGACATTGGGTGACAGCGTGAGCATCAGAAAAAATCACTTTAATAGGTCTGGGATGTTCACCTGTTTTACCCACACGTACAACCTTGTATTCGCCAACCTGTTGAGCTTCCAATTGCTTTAGCAAATCACTAACATGCATTTTATCATGTTTGACTCGTACGTCAGTGTCACGTGACGAATTTTCAATTACGTTAAAAATCATCAAATTCTTAGACCTAATTGACCTCTCCTGCAGTTCAACAAACATATCAGGACCCCTGTCCGAAGTCTGGCCCGACAACGGTAAGCCTGTGCTAGTATCCCCTGCTGCTTTGATGGAAGAGATCTCCTCTTGAAGCTCAACAACCTTTGACTCCAGAGCATTAATTCGTTCATACTTTAATTGGATGCTTTGAGAAATCTCACCATGGGCAAATAGCTCGTAGCTAGGCTTGCACGGAAGAGTTTGCAAAGCAGTGGAACTAGGGTTTGCTTTCCCTGCTGTAGTAGTGCTGGGATTATCCCATCAGGTCCAGGTGCTTTGTAGGCTTCAAATGATTCAATTGCCCACTCGATTTTTTCGTAGGTTATGACTTCCTTTGCTACTTCCCAGTCGCTTCTTGTGGACCGAATATTCGGAACATTGACGTCTGGGTAGGTCTCATTAAGTTGAGTTTCTCTTTATCCTGGTAGATGTGTTTGGAGCAAAATCTCCAATGTTTCCCTGCCAGTTTCAGAGTAGGTTCCATCTGGTTTTTTTAGAGTGCCAACAGGATTGACCGGATCTTTTGACAGGATTTTTTGGAGTCTGGCTGCCGTGCTGGTATTTTCAACCTCCTGGCAGTATTTCCTCCATGAATCCAGTTTGGCCTTACGGACCCGTTTATTGTATTCGGTGAGTGCAGATTGATGTTCATCCCACTCACCCGTTTTCTTCGCTCTGTTGAACAGTCTGCGGGTTTTTTCCTTAGCTCCAGTAGTTCGTTATTCCACCAGGTAGACTTTTTCCTGGCGGTTTGCTTTACTTGAGGACAGTTATTCTGATAAGAGTTTGTAATAGCCTCCAGTAGTTCACAGGAAGCAAGCTCTATGTCAGTAGTGTTCCTAATGCTGGTTTTGACGTTACTGCAGTTGATGGTCAAAGTTTCCTTGTATTTCTCCCAGTCCGTGCTCCTCGGATCACGGTACTCCCCATTGGCCTCTGAAATGCAGAGATCGCTCAGGAAGATGTGCCTGTGATCAGACAGCGACGGTTCCTCAGATACATACCACCGAGTTACCTGGGATCGTATACGCGGAGATGCCAAAGTAACGTCGATTACCTCTTTACGGGCTCTAGTCACAAAAATAGGTTCATTTCCCCTATTTAATACCTCTAAATTTTCAGAAATAATAAAGTCTAAAAGGTACTCACCTCTCCTGTTGATATCACTGCTTCCCCAAGCAGTGTGGTGTGCGTTGGCATCCATCCCAATAATGAGCTGTAGGTTAGAGCGCCTACAGAATTGCTCCAACTGGCGGAGTTCCTCAGATGGGGGTGGATCGATTGCATCATATGGAAGGTAGGTTGAAGCGTGGACAGCTTCAGTCCATACACCTTCCATGATGTATTTCAGCCTTACCGCCGCCTGGTCCCTAGAACAGAAATCAGTTAGCTTTAAGGCATGTAATTCCTTCTTAATAAATATGCAGGATCTGACATTTCCAGAGTTGGAGTCATATATTAACTTACCTCCGGCTTCGCCTAAGCCCCAACTTTTCCTTTAAAAAGCCAAGGTTCTTGTATGAGGGCTATGTCCGCGTCTCCACGAGATAGGAGCCTGCATAGGACAGCCGTGGCTGCCCTGTTATGTTGCAGGTTTGCTTGAAGCACCCGCAGTTCCTGCAGACTCCTGTTTGCGAGCTTTAGTCACTCTGAAGGTGATTGGGTTTAGGCCCAGAAAGGCTTGGTAGCCCCTCTTGCCCAATTCCTTCAGGGCGTGTTCGTCCATAGCAAGTACAAGGGTGATGCCCTGTTTCTCACTACTGCTGCTGATGAGCCTCCAGTCACCTGTGTTGAGATCCTTGTTTTGGATCCCCAGATTCTGGAGGATTTTACCCGGCTCCTTGTCATCAAGGAGTTCCGTGGGTATAAATGTCACAACCTTGGCAGTTTTGACAACGTCCTTAGCGTATCCTACTCTAAGGGTCGCCCCCTCCCAGGGTTGAATTTTTGGAACTTTGTCCATTAGCCAGTCCCTGGCGTGATCGTTTACGCAGGTTACGAAAAGTACCCCAGCCTGCGGGTAGCTACCCGCAAACTGTGGCCCCTCCCCCGCTGGAGACTTGAAGATCTCCCGAGTCATCGCCATCTGAATCTGTTTGGACTGTCCCGCGGTGAGTTTTCCCTCCGGGAACGAGTCCAACGAGACTGCCATTTTGTGGCCTGTAAGAGCCTGTTTGAAGGTTGCCCCAGTTGTTGTACTGGGTTTTACCTGTACATGCTCAGACCGGCCTTTCTTGGTTTGTCTCGCACAGGGTGACGGTGTGCTGATTGCGGAACACTTCCGTTTGTCTTGCCTTGGGTTCGGTTCCCCAGACTCGGCTTTGCTGCCTGAAGGTTTCTCAGCCTCCAGATTGGCTTTGGTTTTCCTATTTGCCCTGGGCTTCCTGGGTTTTATAGGTTCACCTCTAGCTTTGGCCGCCTCAATTGCAAGTTTCCGGCGCTGTGCACCAGACATCCTGCGCTCGAGGTTGGGCTTCCGCTTTTGCTGGGTTTCTTGAGCTGCAGGATTAGTGCCTGTAATGTGTTGCTAAGTACACACTAATTTATCAGTGTGTAAGTAGACAACACATTTAAATATTTTGTGGAATTTTGTTATTGCGCAGACTCGGCGGGGCTCACTCTGACAGTTATTTTTATAGTGGGCTGGACATTTTTTGATTGAATAGGCCACAGTACTGGGCCTCCATACGCCTTCAAACTTCCTTGGGAAAATACTGTTCAAATTCTAAAATAATAAAAAATTGTTTGAGATCAACAATTGCTAGATAAAAGACTTTTACATTTTTTTTTGTTAGTATCAAAAGGACACTTTGGAAGATATATTGTAAATGGATCTGGAATTTAGTTAGAATTAGCATTAAAGAAGGTAAACAAGCTAAGTTTAAGATTCTTACTTATATTTATATATTGCTATTGTTTTCTAACACCTCGTTCAAAAAACACGGATATCGTTTTACACCTTTTAATTAGCAATCAGGTTAACAAACTTTTCTATGGTTACAAGAATTTTTCGTAACAATGCCAACTGTTTAATTGTCTCTGTCATTACTTTAACAGTTCGAAAGTAGACCTAACACTGGCCGTTTTAAGGTGCTTTTTGCTTTTATAGAAATGTGGAAAAGTCTAGAATAATCTGGAGGAATTCTTCTAACACAGGATGCAAGAAAAATAAAAATATATGACTCTATCGACCTTAGAACCCTTTAAAATGGTCATGAAAATGGGAAAAAACTAAGGTTTTTTTTTCAAATAAATTATTAACCTAAATTAAATAATTCTAACTTTTTAAAATTCTATAAACTAATCATATTTTAAAAGTTCGTAACAGTGCTTCCTTCCAAGTTTTGATTGTTTTAATTAAGTATCTTCTCGGTCTCGATACCGGCACAGCCGATTTAGATGTACTACTTTCATCTTCGCCTGTGGGTTCTTCTGAATTCGCTACATCAGATCATTAAGCCAGGTCATTACCCTATACGAACCCTATGGAGTAATGACCATGACTTCTGAAGGTTCGGTGAACGCCCCTTATTTCTTTTTGGATTGTATAACCAAACTTTTTCACCCACCATGAATCCCTGATGATTAGCTGCCAAGTTATAGCGGAACTTCATACGGTCACATTTTTTTATACCTTAATACTTATTACGAACCCTTTTGTGTATCTTTTGCAACTCCTCGTTGGTAGAAAGTTGTCCAGTAAGTATGTCAACTAGAAGGCATACTACCGCTCCAAAAATGACTTCTGCAGATGACGTTCTAGTTGTTTCGTAAATTGCGAAGCGATAGGCTAATAAAAACGGACGTATATAGTTTTCCCATAGTTGTTGGTCATTTCCTTTTATTTTTAGGTAATTATCAAAAATCCTATTAAATCTCTTGACCATTCCATCTGACTGAGGATGAAGGGGTGTGGTTAGCGTTTTATGGGTTCCCAAGAGATTGCAAAGGTTTCTAAACAGGTCTGATTTAAGGATTCTGCCTTGATCAGAATGTATTTCTCTTGGTACTTCATATCGACAAATTTATTGTTGAAACAGTACGTCAGCAATAGTGGTAGCTTTTTGATTTTGTTTTGCATAGACTTTCGGTCATCGCTACCAAGGTATAGCGATTTCCGGATTTACTCACTGGAAATGGTCCTGCTATGTCTATGGCAATTTTTTAAAAGGTGCCTTCACATTGTACTTATATAGAGACTGCCTTTAAAAATTTGATTGATTAAAAGTGGCGCATCTGGTTTAGCTTGCAAGATAAATAAACTAAAAACATTTTTAAAACTTAAACGAAAAAAACTGATTTAGTTATTTAATTGTTTTTTGCAACCTATATTGTAAATAATATAGGATGTTAAAATCTTAACATTTTCTTAATAGATAAAATTAAGTTAATTTAAGCATCATCTTTAAATTTAGTAATATAGATTTTTTATGCCTAAGACACACAACATCTTTACCTTCTTTATCATATTTATTATCAGTAGGAATTTAAGACAGGTTCGGACCCTTGAATCTGGATTTCTTATTAAAATTTTTAAATGAAAGTTTGTTTCTACGTATTCTTTTAAAAGCAATTTTTTTAAATTAATGACAAATATGATATTTTAGCATATTGGATCAATACTTATTAAAAATCTATTAAATTTATAGTGCAAAAAATTGCCAAACTTGAATTTCCTGAGTCATTTCTCTTAAAATACGTAAGATCATACGATTTTAAAGATTATTACCTATAGCTACCTATATTATCAAAGGATGTATGTTGCCTCCTTTTGTTTATCGAAAATTGAGCCCATTTAACTAACACTTACACTAACTAAATTTAAATAATAATTTTGCGATATTGGGTTTCAAACGTTGGATAAAATCATTTTTAGAAAATTTTGAACAAATTTAAGTTGCTATATCCAAACAATAATATTGGTTTTTTACTAGTAATGCCACAAAAGGTTAAATTATTTTCAGAATTTTTTCGAGCTCATAAATACATATACCATAATCCGGACAATTAAGTGTAAGGGGTGTCCGGATAAGTGATTTGTCCGGATTACTGAATATAAGCAAAAACACAAGTAAAGGTCAGAATAATTCATAAAATACATATTTATTATTAGAAAAATATTGCCTTATACATTTTGCATTGCAAAGGATATTTTAAAAACTAGAAATACGTTAAAAGTACATAAAATACATTCTATGTACAAAATAACATATGTTATGAAAATCCTTAGAAACAAGTGTAAGTCATTTCGGAACTACCTTAAAGAAAATCGTTTTTTACTCCAAATCTATTTTTAGAGCAATATTCTTTAGTTTAAAAAGTAACTCAATTTGGTTGTCTGGTATATTGTTTTCTGATGCCCACTGGATACATTGCTAATAGACTTTACGCCATCTTGGCACCTTTTGCCACAATTTGCAAATCATCGTCGCTAAAGAAGAATCGCTCTCTACATCATTTGTCACGTCATTTATTTCAGCAAGAATATCGTTATCTGTTAATAAGACGTCAGTCTTAGATCCACTTCCTGTTATCCACGCTTCCAAATCTTCGGTTGGAATATCTGTGCCTAATAATTGTTTACCGAGAACTTATACTTCATTAATTTCGTTTTGGAGTTCCTTAGATTTTTTAATATTCATTGCTAAAGTTGTCAGAAGAATGTTTTCTTTTTCATCTTCTTCGTCTAAACCCACCTCTTGGGTGGACTGCAATGGCTTCCATGACTTTTTAATTACGTCTTGATGCGCTTGGTACCATGTTTCTTGTAACGAAAAAACTACGTCTTTAAGATTAATGCTCTTTAAAATTGTAGGAATGTCAGTCTCAGATGCTACTATTTTTTTTAAGCAAGTTCTTTCTATAATAAAGTTTTACATCTTGGATGACATGCTGATTCATGGGCTGTATTAATGATGTGCAGTTGGGTGGTAAGTACGTAACACAGATTTGATTGTCATCACTTTTAAGATCAGTTGGGTGCCCTGGGGCATTAAGTAATAACAACAGAACTTTTGGTGGTAAATTTATGTCTTTTAATTTTTTTCTTACTGCTGGTATGAATTCCGGATAAAACCATTTACGAAACAGTCCTTTGTTATCTAACCTTTTTTTATCCTTTATAAGATACAGGAATAAAGAAATTTACAAAGGCCTTGGGTTTGCAGATTTTTCAACAACGAGCAATCGTAACTTATGGGACCCAGATGCATTAGCACATGGCTTGAAGGTTATTCTTTCTTTGCTAATTTTTCTACCTGGAGCTGACTTTTTATTACCGAAGGCTAAAGTTTTATTTAGCAATAGTCGCCAAAATAGCCTACTTTCGTCAGCATTATAAATCTGATCCTGTTGAAGGTCCATTTATCTGATTTTTAAAAGTACCTTATCTTTAAATGTCTCCACTGCATCAAGATTGCTCGAAAGAATTTTGCCAGTAATAGTCAACTATCTCATACCATATCTTTTCTTAAATTTTTGCAACCATCCGCTGCTTGCTTTAAAATCCCCCGTTAAGTTTAACGGCTGATAAAAAACTTTGCCTTCTCAGATATAAGTTCACCTGATAATGGAGTCCCTGTAACAAAGGGAAAAGGAACGATCTTTATTAAATCGGTAGATTTTCAAATGCATTTCATTAGATTATGCATTTGACAAAATTTAATTAAAATACATTTTTAATATAGTATATAGGCACATACAAAAATAAAGAAAATCACAATTAAAAAAAATGCCAAAGATGACATTTTTGTACTTACCTCTAACCCTTTCCTGAACAAACCACGTAAACAAAGCTTTTTCCATTTTTGAAAACGCACTTAATCTTAGAGTCTTTTATTTCAAATTACGGTCTTCAGCTGCATAATTCGTTATGTTGGCTTTATTCTTATAGATCTCCGAAACTGTAGATTTTCCAATAGCAAATCTATCAGCAATTGATTTGACACTTTCTTCTGAATCCACATAAACGCTCTTTAGTGCACTTGACGCCAATTTGAATAATATTAAACAGCGTAAGGTTCTATTGCCAAAGACGCTCTGACAGGCTTAAAAAAGTAAAAAAAAGCACACGCGTAGACCGTCTGGATTAAAGAGAAGCGTCTGGATTATAACTTTTAAAAGTTAGTGCCCGGAGTATTGGATGTCCGGATTTAGGTGTGTCCGGACTATAGAGGTTACACTTTATTTTGAAAATTATCTTGAGTAAAAAATAAGGAATAATTTTCTAAAAATATTTATGAGAGAGAAAAAATTTCCAAATTCAGTTTAAACTCGTAAATTTTACATTGTTTTCTACTTGTTGTACTCACATGGAAATAGCATTATTAAACATATTATAGTATATTTTTTAATTTTGCATAAACTTTAAGTTATTAAAAACTGTATAAATTACCTTTTTTGGTTTTTATTTTATCTTTTCCGGCATCTTATATAAATGACGTGCATAAAACAGCTACATAAAAAAACAAAAAAAGGCGGGATCCTGGGTACTGACATTGGTATCCTTATGGATTTTTCGACGCCGAATTTAAATACGTGGTCAGAATTTGCCCAGGACCCTCAAATTTTGCCCCATCACCCCCCAAAATGTCAAATTTCCAGAATCTATGAAAATTTGAAATAAATATCGACTTTTTGGAAAACCAAAAATGAATCTGAAGTCAGAATTTACCTATCACCCATATATTTTAGCTCAGCAGTCCGCTAGAACTCCCCAAAGGGACAACATTTCACAAGATATTGAAAGTCTAAGTGAATATATTATCCTACGTTTTTTGGTGTGCTCAAAACGAATATGAAGTCAAATTTACCTATTGCTCATAAATTTTACCCTAGCAATACTCTAGAATCCCCAATCTTCCCCCAAAGGGTCAAAATTTTACAGTATATGGCAATTTAAAGTAAATATCTTAACCTACGTTTTTTGGTGTGTCCAAAATAAATATAAAGTCAGAATTTACCTATTGCCCATAAGTTTCATCTCACCAACCCCCCAGAACTCCCAATTTCCTCCAAAGGGTCAAAATTTCACAATATATGGAAATTCAAAGTAAATATCTTATCCTACCTTTTTTGGTGTGCCCAAAACAAATATGAAGTCAAAATTTACTTATCGCCCATAAATTTCACCCCAGCAACCCCCCAAAACCCCCAACCTGTCCACCAAAGTGTCAAAATTTCAGAATGTATAAAAATTCAAAGTGTGTGTCTAATTAAGTGTTTTTCTTGCATTCGACTATTGTCATGACAAAAAAAAATTTAAGGGTGACAATCGATTAAAACCGGGATGAGTTGTGGTTAGTTGGGGATGGAAATATAAGATGCTTATTTTATCGAATATTTTTTTACCCTCATCAACATCTGACTAACTCAGTTTTTAGCATTGAGTTATATTTCTAGCTTTAGGCATGTTTAAATTTGGATTCAGCAACTTTAAAAACGCCTGGATATATATTTTTAGAAGAAAAGATGCTTATTTTGTCGAATAAACATTTTTGCACCCCCTTCAACCCCAGTTATACTCAATTTTTTGGATCGGATTACATTTCTGGCCTTCGGCATGTTAAAACTTAGATTCAGCAACATCAAAAACCCCTAGTTATATATTTTCACTTATAATACAAGTGCCTAAATTATTTCCGGAAATTTTTTCGAAGTCACGTATTTTTTGAAAATTTTCCCGAGCCGTAAGGCGAGGAAAAATTTTCTTAAAATATTCGGTGGTATTCGGTAAGAAAATTTCATACCAAAGTGTTAAAAAATTAAGGATGTTTTGTGACAGTTTTGAAATGTAAATAGTAGGTACCTAAACTTTGTATGTCAATTCAAAAAGACAATATAATTGTCATTTTATATGCGTAGTGTCAAAAGAGCGAAAAGTATATTTGAGTATAGTGTTTTTTCATGAAAATGTCGCGTTTTGGGGAAGAAAATCAGGAAGTAATTAAAAAAGAAATTCGAGGTTTAATTCCAAATAATACAAGAAAATCAAAAACAAGCATTTGGAAGCAGTTTATAGAATTTTGTGATGAGAAATCTTATATTATACACGAAAAGTTACCTGTTGAAGAACTGGCAAGTATTCTGGAAGATTATTTATTTAATATGAGAAAAACCAATTCTGAAGAGTACAAAGAAAGTGTCATAAAAGTAATGTGAAACTCAACTGCAAAATAACTACAGGAAATGTATTACGAAAAATATAAGGAAAAATTTAATCCGTTTCCTGACGTAACCTTTAAAAATGCAAGAGTAGCACGTGACGCCAAACGTAGAAAATACAAAAAGATCCAGCAAAACGAAAGCTTAGTGCCTCGGCTTTAAGTGATGCAGAATACATGAAGACTGTACAACTTTGGGATGAAGAATGTCCAGAAGGTGTTCAACGTAAGTTTTTTCATATTGCTTCTCACGAGTTAGCTTGGAGGGGCGGAGAAGGTGCATTAGCATGTATTGAATTCTTTGTTGAAGAGACTGACAACTTGGGCAACTTTACCGGTCGTATAGAATATAATCCTATTTTTTCGAAGACGGCACAAGGCGGTTCAAGAAAGTTAGCTGATAGCAAGTGGCTAATTACAAACATAAATAATCCGTCCATATGTCCTGTTCGTCTCTTTAGGAAGAGGATGGAAAAACGAGGTGCTTCTATAAAGTCCAATCGTTTGTTTTTAACTTCTAATCCGTTTTGGGATCAAATAAATTCAAAGGGGTGGTATTAGAATTGTGCAGTGGGAAAGAACATGATTTTCATGGTTTAAATCGGCTGCACAGAGGATCGGTGTGGACACAAAAAAAGTGAAAATTACGAATCATTCGGCGAGAGCAACTGCAGTGACCAATTTGGCCAAAAAAGGAATTGGGGAGCAGCAGTTGATAAAAATTACGGGCCACAGTAGTAGTCAATCTATAAAACCCTATCTGCAGATTGATGTAGGACATCATAAGGAAATTGTTGAAGCGATGCGGTGTAATAATTCAAATGGCAGCTGTGCTAATGGTTCAGTACCAAAAATGACGCAATCGGAAGCAAATCAATCATCAGTTACAACTTATAATAATTGTACATAATAATTAATCAAATCAAATAATAATTAATAAAGTTCTTTATTGCTTAATAATACTTATATGGATTTTAATTAGTATAGGTTTTGTTTTTCTTTATGTAGTATCTAGGAATCTAATAAAATCTAATCTAATCTAACAAAAAAAAAATATCCGAGTTTAGTTGCACAAAATAGTAAATAATAAGTCAATAGTAACCCAGTCTCTCAGTTTTCTACAAATTTATTTTGCTTAAGTTGGAAGAAATATATTTTGTTATATAAAGAACTTGGTATCAATGATATTCATATGCAAATTACATTATTAAGTTAAATAAAATATAAGAAACGGATTTTAGTTGCACAAAATAATAAAAGATAAGTTGATGGTAGTTTACTCTTTCAAATTTCTATAAATTCGTTTTATTAAAGTTGGTAGAAATATATTTTTTTACAAGTTATTGGACGCAGTATCTAGTATCAATGAAATTTACATTCATATTATTATGTCAAATAAAAATACAATTATCTCACTTTAGTTACACGAAATAATAAAACATAACTCGATAGTAACTCAGTCTTTCGTTTTCTACAAATTCGTTTTACTAAAGTTGGTAGAAATACATTTTGTTACAAAAGAGTTGAAGCAGTAGGTATGTACTATCAACGAAATTCACATGCATGCATTAGGTTAAATAAAATATAAGTAACAAAGTTTAGTCACACAAAATAATAAAAGATAAATCGATGGTAGTTCACTCTTTTAAATTTCTATAAATTCATTTTACTAAAGTAGGTAGAAATATATTTTCTTACAAGTTATTCGACGCAGTATCCAGTATCATTGGAATTTACTTGCATATTACTATGTTTAATAAAAATATAATTATCTTACTTTAGTTAAACGAAATAATTAAAAATAAGTCGATAGTAATTCAGTCTTTCAGTTTTCTACAAATTCGTTTTACTTAAGTTGGAAGAAATACATTTTGTTACAAAAAAGTTGAAGCAGTATCCAGAGCAGTATGTAGTATCAACGAAATTCACATGCATGCATTAGGTTAAATAAAATATAAACAACGGACTTTAGTTACACAAAATAATAAAAGATAAGTCGATGGTAGTTCACTCTTTTAAATTTCTATAAATTTATTTTACTAAAGTTGGTAGAAATATATTTTCTTACAAAAAAAATATAGTTTAACGAGCGGCAACACGACGCGCGTTTAACGGCTTTGTGTTCCGGTACTTATCTGTCAGTTTGTTGTAGTCAAAAATGTTATCGAATTCTTGTCAAGTACACTAACGTTATTTAACCATAAATTAATTATCTAAAATCGTTGTGTTTTACAATAATTTTAGATTAAATCGGTTTGAGAAATACGTTTAATGTAAGTTTTGTAAAGAAGTCAGTGAAATTAAAATGTATCATCGGCACTTAAAATTTTTAATGTATTTATTACAAGAATGCGGGCCAGACATTTATTCACCAAATTTGTTCGGGATTATTAAACATCATTTACTTCTAATGTCTAAGAAATATGGATGCCTTCGTGGATCACAACAGAATAAGATTGTTTCAAAGTACTATATATATTTTTTGAAACATAGACACCTTATAAAGTTTAGTGAATGTGTCCTTATTTATTCTCCAATAAAGAAAGAAGAAGTGGCTAAGGAATTCCAGGAACATTTAGACGCTTTGCTTAAAAATGATTGTTAATTATATATAACAAGTAAAGTATAATAATCAACTACATAATAAAAAATATTTGGTAAATTGTTAAAGGATTTTCACTTATTAACTTGAGATATTATTATTGAATAAATTCGATATAACCTGAGAAATGTAATTTTAATTATAAACGTCAAAAAATTTCCAGTGTAATTTCATGCTCCTTACCCCAAGGAGGATGAAAATTTCCGGAAATTTTTTTAGTTGCTATGGTAACGAAACAAAATGCAAACTTTTAATTGGTTGAAAGTACTGGGTGTGAAATTTTCAGATTAATTTTTTTAATATATAAAATTTTTATATTTAACCCCGTTTAACTCCTGTTTTGTCATGACAATAGTCAAATGCAAAAAAAAACACTTAATCAGATACACACTTTAAATTTCTATACATTCTGAAAACTTGACCCTTTTGGGAAAAGATTAAGGGTTGTGGAGGGTTGCTGGGGTAAAATATATGTGCAATAGGAAAATTCTGACTGCATATTCGTTTTTGGCACACCAAAAAACGTATGACAACATATTTGCTTTGAATTTCTGTATATTGTGAAATTTTGACCCTTTTGGGAAAAGATTGAGAGTTGTAGAGGGTTGCTGGTGTAAAATATATGTGCAATAGGAAAATTCTGACTGCATATTCGTTTTTGGCACACCAAAAAACGTATGACAACATATTTGAGTTGTAGTTGTAGAGGGTTGCTGGTGTAAAATATATGTGCAAAAGGAAAATTATGACTGCATATTCGTTTTTGGCACACCAAAAAAACGTATGACAACATATTTGCTTTGAATTTCTGTATATTGTGAAATTTTGACCCTTTTGGGAAAAGATTGAGAGTTGTAGAGGGTTGCTGGGGTAAAATATATGTGCAATAGGAAAATTCTGACTGCATATTCGTTTTTAGCACACCAAAAAACGTATGACAACATATTTGCTTTGAATTTCTGTATATTGTGAAATTTTGACCCTTTTGGGAAAAGATTGAGAGTTGTAGAGGGTTGCTGGGGTAAAATATATGTGCAATAGGAAAATTCTGACTGCCTATTCGTTTTTGGCACACCAAAAAACGTATGACAACATATTTGCTTTGAATTTCTGTATATTGTGAAATTTTGTCCTTTTGGAGAGGGGGCTGCTGGAGTAAAATATATTGGTGATAGGTAAATTCTGACTTAGATTCATTTTTAGCATTCCAAAAATGTAGGATAAAATATTTATTTTAAATTTTTATAGAATCTACATATTTAACCCTTTGGGGGTGCTAAGGCAAAATCCGAAGGTCCTGGAAAAATAATAACCTCGGATTCGAATTCAGCGTCGAAAAATACATAAGGATACCAGTGTCAGTACCCATAATCACGAATGTTTTTTGTAGCTGTGTAATCAGCGCCAGCAAATACATTTGCGAGCCATATTTTTTGATGCCCATTGTAGTGACGCAAAAATAATCTTTCGGTATTTAACATATCTCATTATTTCATATTATGTATGATTTGTTTTACTACAACTGGTACAAAAAGAAAATTTTGTTTTATACATTTCAAAAAAAAAATCTGCTATTATGTTTACAAATTTCCCCTATAATTTGCTTTTGGTTACCCACGGTTAAAACCGCAATTTTATTGGTTAATAAGTACTGAATATGTTTGAATATTAATAAGTGTAAGATAGTAAGTATCGTTAAATACGTAGTAGAAAGAACTGTATTAATTAATTTCTCGAGAACTTATTAATAAAGTAAAAAATTCCACAATATAAGGAGGCGTCCATTAATTACGTAAGGCATTAAGGGGGGGGGGGGTCAAGCCGAATCTCACCTTATCGCACGTGGGGGAAAGGGGGGATCCCAGCCAATATCACGTTTTTTTGCCGCAAGAAACAGTGTAAAATTGCGAGAAAACGGAGTTAAAATAAGTAAAACATGTTTCTCCACTAAAGTATAGCTAATCCTCCACACGTTAATATAATAAGCACAATACCACTTTTTTACTGTGATTCTAGAATACGTTCTTAGGAGTTTAAAATACTAGTCTTAACTAGTCATAAATAAAATAATTAGACAAATTTTGTTTTTTATAAACAAATCCGCATTCAAGCACAGATTAACATATTTACACTAAAAATACGCATTTTGAAAAATCTTATGTGAGATTTGGGAGCGGGAGAGAGTCGAGCCAA
>JAHBCN010009283.1:0-35636 GCA_019359885.1 Listronotus oregonensis | reverse complement strand
TATAACAATCCACCTTTATTTGTCTATAGTATCTAAAAATATAAAAAATATAGGGTGTTCCATAAGAAAAATATACTTGATAGTACTTTCTTTTTGGTCACCTGTATATTTCAAAATAATTTTAAAATATGCTCCTCATGGACCCACATATGACCGTGCTTAAAGTTTTCCCCAACTCGTTTCATTTCTCGTAGAAAAACCGAGGCGAATGTGGTGGGCCACCCTGTATATACTTGTTTTATATAATTTTTGTGCAGCTAGTGTGATTTTTCCTCAGAATATGGAACTATGTTATTTTTTAGAATAAGATATTAATTTGTTTAAAGGTATTAGGGCCTCGTAGAGAAATGACCCTTAATAAAGTGGCAATCCAGCCACGAAACGTTTGGAAAAATATACAATAGTGGGCTTATTTGCCTGCCCTTATCCCGCTACACTATCTCAGTGGTTTCATATAATATATAGTTATAAAGAAAACTATAAACCCTTGATATAAAAATATTTTATACTTGCACGTATCGTATCTCAATTTTTTCCATTCTTGACAACATGTAAAACTCTAAATAACTATAAAGTATAATCCACTTGACGCGTTCTCTTCAAACTTTAAAGGTAAACTAGCAAGGCATAAGGCTATTTAAATGTGCGGTCATATGTCGGCAACTCGCACCCTCTATGGGTTAGGCTGAAAACTTCTCATTTCATTTTCGTATTTACCTTTAAAAGAAGCAAAAAGTGGCATATTTGCATTTTCCTTACAGTTGCAAAAACACTAATTTTATATTAGGCATAGATTAAATGTGATTTTAATAAAATCACTCAAGAGTGCATTTACGCTACACCTTAAGGTGTGGTTCCCTCCACGCGGCCGTCGCATGCGACTAACGCAATGCGACTAACGCAATGCGACTAACGCATGCGGCCGCTGATTAATCAGGTGGTTTCTTAGGACCGCGGCTCAAACTCACGATAGCAAAATTATTAGTGTAAAGGGAATAACCTTTGGTAAGAGTCGTGATGGATGATCTAGCAATATATTTATTATTAGAAGAAAAAGATAATGAAATACTATTACAATTAGCCAACCTGAAACATAGCAATGCCCCTATAAATCCAATATTTCAGCAAAGACGCGATGAGGGTTGTTATACTACATTAATAAATCGACATCTGCAACAGGATGAAGTAAAATTTAGAAAATATTCTAGACTGAATAAAGAAGAGTTTACTTTTATTCTTGACTTAATAAAAGACGATATAAAGTCCGAGCCAGACAACATAATTGAATATCCAATAACCCCAAAGGAAAAATTAGCCATTGTATTAAAGTAAATCTGTACAGGGTGTACCAAATTCGAGTCTTATCATTAGGATCTGGGAAACTTGAAAAGATACGAGGTCGGTTAAATAAAGGCAAAGTTGCGCAATATGATGCTAATCAAAATGCCACCTTAGAACTTTAAAATTTTCGAATACTTACTTTTGGAAAAAACCGATTATTCGCAATTTCGTTTTTATTTTTTTATAACTTTATTTAAATGGATGTAACAAAATAACTTTTACATTTCCATTGCTACTTTTTCTGTTCTACAAGATAGTGTTATTAGATTTTTACACCGACCTTTCGTCTTTGAGCTGCCATCATCAACTGTCTGAATTTTTTTATTATGTATTTTTGGAGCTATAAAGTTCCCAAAACCAATAATGTATTGCACTTATTCGAAAAATTTATATTAATGGCAATTTTCATAGGAAACCGTATGTTAGAGAGAGTCAGACAATATATTTTTGGCAGGATCTTAGGAAAACATTAAAATGATTTTTTTTAATAACTGCGAAACATTGGATTTGGGATCTTAAAAGCTCTTAAAATACGTAATAAAAAATCCAGGACCTCATTTATAAAATAAAGTTTCAATTTTTAACAATTAAAAAAAAACACCAGACATTCCACACAAAACAACATAAACAAAATATCAGTCGCAGACACGACTGCGGCTACACTGCTTCTTCAGCAGACCGGTCGCATCAATCGCAGTCGTTGACAGCGGACGCATAAGAAGGCTGCTTGGAACAAATCAGGCACATTTAAAAACATGAGTAGGAGTGCTTTGCGGCTAACGTAGTGCGTTAGTCGCATGCGGCGGCCGCGTGGAAGGAAACATACCTTTAGAGGTCGGGCGAAAGGACGCGGAGACGGTGGGCGGAGACTAACAAAACTCCTACTACCACAATTTTTGTATAGCCGCATAAAAAATATTATATTTTATTTAGGTTCGCCCAAATTCGGTGTATCGATGCAATGTTGTTTCCGATTGCAAGCCTACACAAGATAACGTTTTTCGGTACCTATTTTTCACTTAAATGACATAAATTATACACCATTTTAAAGGTAGGGAAATAATCTATGCTTCTGCTGTAACAGATGTTTGAAATATGATTCAAATTAGGAGAAAATAGTATCTAAAAATAACCGATTTTAGGGTGATTTTCACTCAAGAAAATATTAAAAACTAAATCCAAATTTAAAAAACTATTACAGCAGAAGCCTAGATTTAAGTGTTGGCTTCCATATAGTTTTTAAAAATTATCGATAATTTATACCGTTTTTAAGAAAAACATTATGCGCCGAACCCCAAATTGGATCCAATTTTCGCGCGCGAATGGACTTTTAATATTACTTTACTATTTTACATCTTGCTTATTATTTTAAAAGGGTGTATTCTTTTGCAATTGTAAGGTTTTTAAATAAAAAGCCACTTTAGTTCTGGTGAGAAGACTCACACGATATGCAGAAAAATTTAAACTGACTTTTTATCGCTTTCGACTTGTCAACGTGTACATAAAAATGTAAACACAGTTGGACATATAAAGTAATACATTTGCATTTTTAGCATTGCGTATATAAAGTGGCAAATAGAATATTCCCTTTATATTTATTGAGTTTGTATTAATAAGTTAAGACATGTTATGCTTTTATAAAACCAGAATTTTCATTTTCGGAATGAAAAAGAATATTAAATTTGCAAAATAAAAGCAGTGTTTTATTATACGGTAGTGATTTATAAAGACAAATATTTATAAATTACTTTTTTAAGATTTTTTTGTACATGTTTTATTTTTTGAGATGTTCTAAAAAATGTATTTGCTTAGTTACTTTGTATCCAGCTAAATTAATAATATTTAACCTATTATAAAGCAACGCAATAGAAATTAACACATTAAAAATGTATATGTCGAATAATGACAGCTAACTATAAAGCAAGGTACTAAATATATGATTTCGGGGTTTTTAGAACGTTAAGTAAAAGGTATTCTACCTTTTAATGGCGGTCATTTTTAAATTAAATAAAATTTTTAAACGTCTGTCGTATAATTATTTCTAAACGATGTATTAAAAATAATAATAAAAATCTTAACAATTACTTAGCAATTTTTTATTCAATATATTGTGAGTCATATCTTCTTGAGTACTGATAAAAATGGATATAATCCTAATGTATTATATATAATTAATGTATATATTGACAAAAGAGAGCTGCGGCCCTTAGCGCAGTTATCATAAATAAATATTTAAAAATTGGATTTTTAGAAAACCTTATGACTTAAGAGGGACAAACGTCAAAATTTAACAACAAGGAAATATTTTTGTTAAAACACGCGTGTTAAGTTTAAATTATTAATACGTATTCAGTTATTATGTACAGAGTGAGTCTGGAAAAAAATTAATGAATCAAAAACAGGTTATTTTTAGGCTTAAGGTGGTATTTTTGGTTACTTTTTTTTATAAATTAAATATTAATGAAATATTAATATTTATAAATGAAATATTAATACAGTGTGTCCCTAATTTTATATATGACGTTATCGATTTTTTTTAATCGGCACCCAACTTTTTTTGGAATATCTTTAATGCGCACATCAGGTTATCAATAACTGCCTTATTTATTTTTTTTACATTTTTTGTTCGCAAAAACATTTTACGTAATCGAGTGTCACTTTTGAATATACAGTGAATATACACTTTTAAATATACAGGGTGTCAAAAAAATATTTTTTTTGGATTTGAAAATTTGGACATCCGGGATTATTTGTGGGGGTCAAAAACCCCTTACCCCAAATTTTCGGCATGTATTAAAGATACAACATCAATGTAAATAAAATTGGTTATTTTTTTAAAGTAAAATTTTGTTGTTAAATATCGTTCCAACAACAGGGGAAAACTTGAAATTGGGCAGTTATGTTTAATCGATTTTCACGTTAAAAATACTTTTAAAAACCTAAGTTCCAAATTAAAAAATTATAGATAACGTAATATCGAAAATACTGACATACTAAACAGAGTGTCTGGGAAATTGTGGGAAATTTCCCGGATATAAAAAAAAATTAAAAAAATTACTACAAGCTCATATGAACTTTTTTCGTTTAGGACTACTCTTCGAAGATATTGGCTCCCAAAGAGGTCCAAGGGAATAAAATTTTGTAGATATAATTTTTGAACCACCAGGTATATACCAATTTTATTTAAATAACTAAGACTCTTTAAATTCCTATTAAAGGAAGTAATGAGAATTACTTACAGATGCAGGAACGGACTAGCTGTGACACTTATGACCCCCGTTTTTACGTCCTGTATTGTAAATTCGGCCCATATTATTAAATATTACACTGACAAATATCAGAAAAATTGGCTACAGAGTATTTAAAATAATTACAAAAAAATCTATTTTTTTTAAGTTTATCACCCTGTATCTTAGAGACTATGCATTTTCGGATCCATATTTATAAAAACTTTTTAATTTTTTTTTAACAAGATTAGTTTATATTAATAATAATTCACTACATACCAAATAACAATATTCTAAAATTAAATAAATAACTTAATCTATATTTAAAAATTATAAACTTCATCAAGTCCTAGGTCTTCCTGGATTGTTCCTAGTACCGATGCTGCATTACCCCGTTGCACAGCTAAACCAATTCTTTGGATAATGAAACTTCGAGATTTTTTGCATTGTATTTTTTTGCAAATTTCATTAATAAAACCCTTAGCCTCATCACCCAAAGGACCAAAAGTTTCAACAGCAAAAGGAATGAAGATAAAGCGTTCTTCAAGCTCTTTATATTTTAGATGTTTTTATTCTCGGCAATACGAGCAGCCGCACCTACAAAATTAGAAGTTTTGTCCAGATAGGATTTTGAAAGTGTATGGCTGCAAGTAGCGTCCCAAAGTAATTGTTTTCCATATTTCCAGGGAATTAAGGTCATTCCATCTACCCGTTTTCCATCGCTTCTGCAAACTCCAAGAGGCTCTAACACAGAAGGATTTTCAGCTAAAATCAGAGCTCTTTTGATAATGTCATTTATCTGACTGTGTCTAGAAGAACGCCCTGCGCTTTTTTGCAGCTTAACCCATGTAGGCCATAAATATCAGCATTTTCGCCGCAAACGCAGGTGTGCTCTCCACACACAGGCAGACCAAGTCTGAGAGCGATGGAAATATGGAATGTTTTGTTATCTAACAAATTTCCCAAGGACGAAGATGGAAGTGCGTTAATCCAAGCATTACTTTCAGGGGCCTGAAGAGCAAGTAGACGTGCCTTATCTTCACTTGTCTGGCACATGTTTTTTAAATATTTTTTAATAGGGAATTATCTCCTATAATTTGGTCGTACATTATTCGAACTCCCTGTAGATTTTTTAACATAATTTCCTTTATTAATTACAACTTCTTTTTTTAGCCGTCGCCTGTCAGCAAGACAACAGAAGTGCAAATGAGAAGCAGACATTTATATTTCTTCTTTTTTGCTTTATTTGTTACTTTACCTATTTTCCGTCTAGACGTCGAGCAAATATTCCGGTTGCCATTTACAGCACAATATTAGTTTAAACATTATTTAAAATAACACATATGAATAAGTATAAGCTAAAACAAACATACATTTTGCCGAGAATAAATAAACCCACACGTTACAAACTGTAATAAATTTATCTCGATTTTTTTTTAAATTTTATATTAAACGTTTAAATATTTTTATTTCATGTGTTATTTAATTTTTAGTTAGGTTTATCTGACAAACGGTGATCGACTGGCCATCGAAACGTTAAAAAGTATTTAGATTTTTTTGGGGAAATTTATAGGGATCATAGGGCCGAGCAGCCTTAGTTTCTATACCCTGGGACCAGGACCGAAGCGGTCCCATTGCATTAAATTTTATGGCGAGTACCCAATGAGGCCTTTTTTAAACATTGATCCGTCACCATAATATAAAACGGGGTGAGTCAAAGATAGCGTAAAGTTGATTTATGGAAAACTGGTAAACTTATTTTTTGGTAAATTCTTTACCAAGTGATATATCCTCCTGAGACCCCCGGCCAGCTGAGTTTTAATAAACAGAAATAAACATAATATTTTGATTATTTGGGATACACTTACTATAAAAATACATTTTTTTTTCAAAAAGTCAATCACTTCTTTTTTTTGGTGTCCACTTAAATGGATGTTTGGTCATAAACAAACAAAAAAAAAATACATAATTATTTATTATGAGTTTTAACAAAAAACATTTATATAAAAAAACTAGAATTAAACATTAATTTTTAACACTTAACTTTAATGTCCATTTACATGATATTCATAAAAATAATTATGATCAGCAGTGACACACAAAAAAACATCACAGCTCGTACAATAAAATTTGGTTTTCTTCGTACACTTCGATGATTTACACCGAACTGAATTCTTTAAGTGACCAGCAACTGCTGGCAAGTGCGTGTCTTTTTTTCTTTTTGTCAGTGGGGGAGTCATTCGTGGTGGCGTCATGTAGCCCGAAGCGTTATTTCATGTCTTTAATGTCAAGGGTTCTTCATTTTGGTCTTCCAAATTTATCGCTGAAAGTTCATCCACAACGCTGATCTTAAAATCTAAGAATTGCTGAATTTGCTTGGCAGAATCACCAAGTTTTTTCCTATCAGTTCTGTAGAGGATCCAGGCATTTGCTAGAGCTAAATCGATGAAATGTAAAATTACTTTTACAGTCCACTTTTTAGTTCTAGTATTGATGCGATAGTAACTAATCATTCGATCCATCAAATCAATTCCACCCATACAATCATTGTATGATTTGACAATGTTGGGTCTAGGAATATCTAGGTATTTAGCTTCCTTCTTCGACCAACGTTTACAGACATTTATTGGATCTTTTTCCATTTTAGTTGATGCTAAAATTATTGGTTTTTGATCATACCATTGAACCAAATTAATTTTTGAATCATCCCTTACTGATTGTTCACTAAAACCTCGTTCGAATTTTTTAATTTCTTTTTCTGCTGTTAGATGAGCTGAAGAAGGAATTTACAACATAATAGTACCCGTACCATTCAAGTTTTTATCAAGTAAACTCTCTAACAACGATATTGTTGTAAAATAGCGATCCATAAAAATGTGAGAGCCACTTTTAAGGGTTTGGGATAATCGCATCACAGCTGAAGCTCCAACACCCAATTTTTTTGAATTTTCATCCAAAAAAGTTTGTTTACCTTGATAAATTTCAAAGTCAAGCACAAGTCCTTCTGGTGTAGCACATACAAAATTTTTTAGTCCTTCCGGATTGGGTTTGCCTCTTACGAATTGTTTAAGACCACAGGTGCCAGTAAATGGTATCATTTGTTCATCCACTGCAACATTTTCTTGCCTCTCTAGTTTTAAACATCCTTGTCTGACTCTCTCGGCAATTGGTCTTACTTTCCATAACCTGTCCTTTTGTCTATCATTAGCTGATACATCATTGTCAATGACTACCTTTAAGTGACTTCTTATTGAAAAAATCTATCCCGTGTCATGTGCTTTGCAATTGATTCAACTCTAGTTGTTTTGGCCCAAAACATCTTTACCCTAGGATATTTTAAACAAGACATTAAAACCGATATTCCTATAAATTTTTTTACTTCATCGGTCGATAAATTCATAATTTTATCATTTTCTAAAAAAAAAATATATTTGTGCAATCACGCATTGTCTCAAATAATTTATCATCAATAAATAGTGACACATAATCCATAATTTTCCAATCTGCTCTTTGAAAGTGACTTTCTTCAAAACCTTCTTTGACTATTTCTACTCCCTTAAAACTGCAATAAAAAAAATTAGGAAAAGATAAATTTTACTACCTGAAAAAATACCTGTCAGATTTTCTCCAAGTCATTCTTTTAGCTTTTGCTGCCGTTTTTTTTTTAAATGCTTAGTGGAATATCAAATTCTGGGTCTGAGTCACCATCATAAAGATCTTGAATTTCATCTACTTGATCTTCTATAATATCCATAGTTTCTAAGGTTTCTCCCAAATCTTCTTCAATTATGGTTCCTGTATTTATTATCTCATCTTCATCGTCCTCGGAGTCTCCTTCAAACTCAGAATCATCAGCATTCAATAATTGTAGCAGCCTATCGTCATCTTTACCGGTCGCAAATAAGTATCAGTTCCAAAAATTGCTGAAAATAATGTCATAAATTTAAAATATTTCTTAAAAATATTTTCTTACCTAATCTAAGAATGACAATTTAAAATTTAAAGCAAGTCCCAGTATCCACTTCGATGGATTGAGGTTAAATATAAAATTAGGGGACGAATTCCCGACGACCATTTAAATGGACATGGACGTTTTTTCTTTTTATTTAAATAAACTGCCACTATAGACTTAAAATATTAATCAAATTATTAACAAAAATGATTTAGAAAAAGATTATACTAGTTTTTCCAAAAAAATATGTAGAAAAAATAGAAAAATCAAGGCAAAAACTTACCGTCAATTGTTGCACGTCCGAACGCCGACATTTTAACTGCTGATTGGCGCGATTTTAGCCAGCTGATTGCACTTTTTGCGTTTAGATGTCGCGATGGGTTATAGTCGAAGTAGAAATGCGTAGGTACAGCGGTAAATTAATTTTTTTCAGGAATTGCTACCTAATATTGGAATGTCCATCTAGATGGACGCAAGTTCTCAGGAGGATATGACCAAATTATGCACATTCTAAATATATTTTGAATAACACAGGATAAGTGAAAAAAGTAGAGGTTTAAAGGAATTTTTTTTTGA
The DNA here is from genome assembly GCA_019359885.1 of Listronotus oregonensis. NCBI lineage: Eukaryota > Metazoa > Arthropoda > Insecta > Coleoptera > Curculionidae > Listronotus > Listronotus oregonensis. The sequence continues at coordinate 26,540 of JAHBCN010009283.1, read as the reverse complement.
ATATTGTGCTTAATGTCCAATAACACAGCCCCACAAAAAAAAAGTTGAAGGTCCAAAAGACTTGGCCATGGTTTTTGACGTCACTGAATACAATTCCGTTGTCAGTTTAACCCTATCGAATTTGGTTACGATTTGACCTTAAGATACTTTATAAAAAATTGATTGTCTGAAACACTTGACCATGGTATCATTATATTTTGAGGGTCGCTGAACCTGAATCCGTGGTTCAGTTTGACCCCATTAGGTCAGGATCAAGAGCATTTTAAGGTCAAATATCAACCAAACGTGGTGAAAGTATACACCATTCAACTGGTAGGGGATCGCTACCCTTTAGCCAGACCTTGACTTTTATGTTTAGGGGTTCTTCGAGGATAAATACACAAATTTTTATAGTACCTCAAGAACCTACTTAAAAATGTTCACAAGCTTTCGGACTGGCAGGAGAGATGGTAAACAATTTTGAGTAGGCTCTTGAGGCACTTTGAAAGTGTGGAATCCTGGACTAACCGAAACAGTATAACGCTTAAAACAAATTGTTTGCTATTGTAAATATGTATATATATCGTTGTGACGAATTCATGTTTTAAAAAGTTATTTAAGTCAACTTACATAACGCCTGAAACATCAAACGAAAAACCCCCAAAAATCCCATCAATCAATTTGCAGATTTGACCCTAAAATGTCCCTGACCTAATGGGGTCAAACATGAAAATACCCTGGTCAAGTCTTTTGAACTTTCGTGTTTTTTTTGTGGGGCCGTGTAATTTTGCAGATTTAACTTTGAAATATCTCTTTACTATGACCCAATGGGATCCAATTAGCCATATATTCGTATTCAGCGATCTTAAAAACTTTAATATACACTGTTTAAATTTGGTTGCGAAATTGTAGATTTAACTTTGAAATGCTCCTAAACCTGACCTGATGAGGTCAAACTGACCCGGATTCGGATTCAGCGACCCCAAAAACATAAAGATACCATGGTTAAGTCTTTCTGACTTTTAACTTCTATTTTTTTGTGAAACTGTGTATTTAATCTTTATAGCAATGCTATTATTCTGCTTTTATTTTAACCAAAAATAAAAATTATTAATTTCACGGAAGCTTTTTTTTATTTTAGTTAATTTGCTTAGTGATTAATGTCGCTATATAAAAATGGTTTATACTACACAACAGAAAATAGGAATTATTGAATTCTTTTGTGAAAATAACCAGATGCCACATGCACAGCACAAATGTTTAATAAACGAGATGAAGGCAGACATTTTCACCAAAAGTATGTTCTTGAATTAGTGATGACATTTTAAGAGTCAGGATCGGTAGCTAATGAAAAATAAAACACTTAAAGCTAGCAAGTATTTCTCAAATTATTCGAGGGAGTATTCAGGCTTTTTTTAAAACCCGACATTTTCACCGTTATAAAATTAAACCGGCTTAAAAAATAAATGAAGATATCTTTGATCGACGACTAAAGTCTTGTAAAGTAATGAGCGAAAAGCACAAAATAATGCAATTTTTTATCTAATATCTGTTTCTTCGATGAATGCATTTTTTTTCTAAATGACACTGTAAACGAGCATAATAACTATCGTTATTGGTATAATAAGAATCCTAGGATATACCACGAGGTACCTACTCAGACTCAGCATCCACAGAAATTTAATATTTCAGCTGGTATATTTGGGGACCATATAATAAGACAATTTTCTATATCTGAAAATCTTAGTGAATAAACATATCTACAATTATTAGAGAAAGTAATCAAAAGACACTCTCATCAGGAGTTTAAAATCGAAAGATCAATGGACTACAAGGAGTCCGCCTTAGGTGTATTCGTAGACATAGAGGGGGCGTTTGACAAAACGACCTTTACCAAAATATCAGACGCACTTGCTGACTATCATACCCCACCAACAGTAAATGGATGGATAATGAATATGCTCTCTAAACGAGTAATAGAAATAAAGGCTGACGATGTTAAGGTCAGGAGCAAGGTAACAAAAGGCTGTCCGCAGGGAGGAGTACTCTCACCCTTACTATGGAACATGGTTCTAGACAGCCTCTTGCGACGCCTTAACAACGAAAACCTATACACGATAGCATACGCGGATGACGTGGTTATTTTGCTAACAGGCAAATTCCTGAATGTAATCTGCGATAGAATGCAACATGCCCTCAGAAAGTTGGAACAGTGGTGCGTTGAACACGCTCTATCTATAAATCCCAAGAAAACAGAAATGGTTCTGTTTATAAAGAAAAAGAAACTAGGGAACCTCACAGCACCCGTTCTTTTCAATACAAAACTGAGCTTCTCAACAGAGGTCAAATACCTTGGTATTACCTTTGACAGTAAGCCAACGTGGAATTCTCACTTGGAGAACAGAATAAAGAAAGCATATATTGCTTTTGATCAATGCCGCAGAACCATAGGTAAGACTTGGGGATTCTCTCCCAAAGTAGCCCATTGGATCTACACGGCCATAATAAGACCCATGGTAACTTACGGTTCCATAGTGTGGTGGTCCAAAACAGAACAGATCACGGCAAAACATAAGCTAGATCAAATTCAAAGAATAGCATGTTTAAACATCACAGGTGCTATAAGGACTACACCACTAGAGCTATGGAGGTGATATTGAATCTCACCCCCCTTGATATTATTGTAAGGGAAGCGGCTCTGATGACTCTAACACGCCTTCGCATGGTCGGTCTAAACACTAATGTAGGCACTGGCTCAACTGGACGACGCCTGTGGAGGGATTTTACAGGGGAACTTCCAATTCTACAGGCAAGAGCGGACTCAGTTGCAGCAAGGTTCGTTTTCAATAAAACCTACACAATCCACATAAGAGGAACAATACCAATAAAAGGCGAGTCTAAAGGATCCATTAGCCTGTACACTGACGGCTTTAAGACCAAGGTGGGCACAGGCTGTGGCATATACTCACCAACCATAAACCTGAAAATCGGATGGACAATGGGCGCCGAACCCAGCGTGCTTTAATCCGAACTGACAGCCATAACCATAGCGGCTTACGAAATTAAAAGCCGCAACATTGCCAACCATACGATCTGTATTTATACAGACAGTAGGCAAGCATTAGTAGCCCTGAAAAGACCACGAATTACTTCGGGACTAGTACTAGAATGTCATGGACTACATTTTAAAGATTTTAAATGGATATGGGTGACTTTAAGGTTAGTTCTTCCGGCCGTTTTGCTCAAATAGTTGGTCGTGCTTTTTGAAAAAGGTTAAAAAATATTAGGCTCTAAATATAACAATCTTTTAATAATGTCTTTTCGAATAAATAGGCCTTGTTTAAAGGGAATCCAAGCCAACGAAACGGTTGGGATAAATTATACAATAGTGGTTTTATTTGGCCCGACCCTCATCCCCCCCTCACTTCCCTCCAGTTGGGTTCCTTTAAAAAGGGATTTATAAAAAAACTATATAAACAATAGGTTGACAGCAGTGACCCCGTTAAAAGACGGAAGTTACCTTGATTTGCAAGACATAACCATCAACTCTCTAGTCAGATTTGGTTACAAAAATAATTTTAAAGTAACAAAATAATTAAACACAGCTAAAATTAATTAGTCACTGATTTAATAAAACAATCATAAAAAAAAGAAGGTTTTGTCAATTGCAAAACGGATTCCGGCTCCCCTTATAATGTTTGATTATCCAAGGATTTACCCATGGGGGGGGTAAGTTTGGCCAACATTAAATTATTTCTTTGCAATTTAATAGTATGGGCGGAATGGCGAGGAACCAACTGACGGGGTTAAATTTTATACTGGCTCATTTTTTGTTTCGAATGGGCCATAAAAATTGGACAACCCAAAATACAAACCAGAAAAATATTTTTGGCAGCTCCTCATTATACAAAAGCTGTTAGGAATTATTCAGATGCCCAATACCCTTGTCGCTAGATTGTACAAAGGGGTGCCATTAAATGGCCTCCTCTATCGTCAGATCTTTTACCACTGAATTTCTTGTGGGGTCACATAAAAAGTAGGTGTACGTCACTAAACCAAAGTCTTTGGAAGAGTTGCGCGACTAAATTATTTCTGATTGTATTTAAATTAATGTGAAATGCCCCGAAATGTGCGAGAAATATATTACTGCATGAAAGCTAATGGAGGCCATTTTCAAGATGTTTTAAATTATAGTCTTGTTTAAGTGTAGTATTAGATGTGTATTATTTACTTTAACTTTTGCTTTTGTAAATAACAATTTATTATTAATTCTAGAAATTTAAATTTAGTAGAACCACCCTCTATTTCTATAAGTGCTGTCCCAAATGAGCTGAAGTAGGTATGTTCGTGAGAACTAGTCGGCAATTCACCATCTTTTGTAAAAAACCCTGGTCATATTGTTGAGATTCTCAAAAACGTAGAAATGGAATCAGACGATATTTTGTGGAAAGTTCATGTACAAACGTACCAGTAAACAAATCATTAAACATTATTCGAGCCAAGCTTAAAGAAGATAAAGCACTAGAAGAACGCACCACCCTGCCGCTGGACAAAGTAATGGAGTTTTTGGAGCTGTGCCTCCATAGTTGCTACTTTCAAGTCAAAGATGAGTACTATAATGGACATATACAATCCTCGTATTACAGAAAAACCTACCCACACGGGATAATATTTACATCAGAATTCTAATCAGTCTAACGAAATGAAACAAGGAGTTATACGTACTCTATATATCAGTAATCAGTATGTAACAGTAAGGAATCCTTGCAAGATTCAATAGGTATTATAAATAGGGATCTTGAGCAGAAGAAATACAGTGAGAGACAGGTAAAGGAACAATCGATAAATGTTAAAATATTAAAATCAGACAATATTCCACAGAACCAAATACCTAAGACGATTCCATATATTAAACGAACTTCGGAAAAGAATTGCAGAATCGCAAACAAGTATAATATTAAAATGGTATCTAAATCACAAAGTACTCTAAGAAGTAGTTTTACTAACAAGCGATCGGACAAAAATGTTTTAAATAATGACTGTATCTACTAAATTCCCTGTAAATGTGGTAAGTTATACATCGGATAAACGAAAAGATCACTCAAAATTAAAGTTAAAGAACACAAAAACATACAGAACGAGACGAAACGTCAAAGTCAGCGATTGCCGAACAGGCTTGGTCAAAAACAACATCGGGTCAAAAAACAATTAGTCGAAAGAAAAAAAAAATTATTAATAAAAAGAAAAATCCCCCTGAAAAGAAAAAGAAAAATTTTAAAGAAAAAACAACCAAACCGTATTATTTAAAAAAAGCAAGGCCTTTTTAAAATGAATATTCCAAATATCCTTACAGGTCTTTGCCTTTTTTAAACCTCAGTGAAAAACTCGGGTCCAAGCTTTTTTTTTTGGTGAACTAGATAGCTTTTTTAAAATGTTACTTTAAAGCACTAGTGCCTTAGAGTAACATTTAAAGCACTAGTGTTAAAAGTGAAATGTCAAATTTTAAAAGGTAACGTCAACGTTTATTTATTTATTCACATTTATATTAATTCTACAATTTAAACAACTTGAAAAACAAATTTCTTTCACAGTTTTGGCATTCTCCGCAATTAATGTGGATTGAACAGAAAAGAACTTCCCAAATCTTCACTTTTTTCCTCAAAATAGGCAAGGAATATATTTTTGGTATATTTTCCAGCAACACCTTTCTCCTTACACCAATTCATAAACTTATTGTAGGCAATATCACATTGTATACGAGATTTCCTGGGCAGTAAATCCAGCGATGCTCTACTGGCCGCTTCATCCATTTCTTTAAACGGATCGATGCAACCAATACTTTTTTTACATTTCCTTTTATTTCAAGTTGATTTTAAGTAAAAACTAAAACGAGCTAAAAGTGACACGATGTATTAAATTTAAAGTAAACATGCCGTAATCAACCAGCATCAACAACGGTTGTTAGAATTCATTAATAAATGCCACTTTCAATAATTTTTATATCAGATGCTATGTAAAACTATATCTTCCAATTTTTGAATAATTAAATTTTTAAGTGCAATATTGCGTTTTTAGAAAAAATATTGTACGACATTTGTGTTAAAAGTACGTTTTAAGGGACTTAATTGAAAAACTTTCATACTCGTGCCTCGAAATTGTACTTTTAACACTTATATCATAAATAACTATTAAGCTAGGAGCAACTCGACCCCCTTTCCAGATTTTAAGGGTGAAATTTCCCTGACCAACAGGTTGCGGATAGGGGTTGCTGCATATACTTAAAAGTTAACCCCTAAAAGAAAAGTATACGGGTCCGAGCGTTTTCTAAAACAATATGAAAAGTAATCCAAGAGGATTTTTGCTCGTTTTCATTTAGCCACCCTATATTAAAACTATTTTACATATTCTCTATGTTCGTAAAATTAAGAAAACCAACTGATCGAGCATTTAACTGTACCGCAAATGAACACAATTGTCTCTTTGATGCCCCAAACTGGAACGGCCGTAATTGGCTATCAAAAGGGTATGTGAATTCCCTCATTTATTGAAATGGTGAGCATATTTTAGCTGAAATAGCTATTGTAAAGGAAAATATAAAAAGTTTATTGTTTAGTACAATTGATAGTTTTAAATTTTATAATTGTTTTTTTAGAAAATAACCATTTTTAAGCCTTTGAAGGACTTATTTCCCAAGTTTTACAACATGTTTAGTGTAAGGCTTCCTAATTCAGTTGCTAACAAAATCATGTTGAACAAACTCTATTTTCTAGAGGAAAAACCCAATTATATCTAAACAAAAAATTACAATTAGAAGGGCTAGCCTATTTTAATAAATGCTAATTTTTTTGGGTAAAGTCAGCGATAAATAAATAAATATTTTTTTACGCTATTGGTTTCACAGTCTTGATACCTTTGGGATAAAGATAAAAACAAAGTGTGAAGTTTGAAACATCTCCAGAAGTGTAAGTGGATGCGTGCTAAATAGGGAACTGCTAAAAAAGGAATTAAAATGGCTTATTTCTTGGTGTCATAAAACTTTATAATTTAATTTTTAAAATGACCACAACAAACTGGCACTTAGTGCTTTTGGTATTTTTACGCTTTAATTATTAATTTGTCATAATTATATTATTTATGATTTTCAATTCATACAGAATAATAAATTTATTGTTTTATAATATTTTTATTTAAACTAAGATACAATTTAAACTATTTTAATGTAATTTTTAACTTAAGTAACAAATAATTCCTATGCTACTTTAGAATAAAGACACCTATACGTATGTTAATATATATGTACATCGTTTTTCCTTATGATCTGGCATGCTCTAAAGGTAATATTGAAAGAAATACAATAAGTGGTTTATACAAAAGTTTTAGGATTTATTATAAAGATTTAAGATATTATATTTAAAAAAACAACTGGCTATCAGGAAATAGAAACATCGAAAATAATACTTTTTTTAAATAAAACACCCAGTATTTTATTGTAAATATGAAATTTTCACAATTTTTCCTTTTTAAAATATATAATATGTGATGTTTGGATAAGCAGTTTTGTAACAATTTTATTTAAAATTTTCAATATATGCAATGGAGCACTCCCCCTTGCGTCTAGTAAGTTGTAAAAGCCAAACTTTTTTATTTTGCTTGAAGAATAAAATTTCTTGGTTGTACACTTCTTATTTTAAAAACTCTTTGGTACACCTGTACTACGATTGTCGTAAATGTATAACAAATTGGCATATTTTTTTTCAGGACAAAAAGGACAAAAATATCGCTGTCCATAAACACAATGTACAATTGGCAACTCCACGTACAGGGCTCCTGGGTAGCTCTGTTACCAATTGTTTTTTAAATTTTTAACTAAAGAAAAATATTTTTAAGGTTTTTAGAAATAACTGGTTTTAAAGTCCGTAACTTTGACATCGTTTAGACAAAAATCTGTCAAGTTTTGACACCTATGACATATAAACTTTTGACTTATTTTAAGTTCCGTTCCCGTCTATTAAAATCGGAGCATCATACTTTTTACATTCTGTATAAAGTATGATTTTACGTTTTTAATGGGCGATATAGACCGAGCGCTCGGGGCCAAAAAAGAGACCGATTTTTTACAGGCTGCCTTTGATGCCGGTGATAATTATATAGCCAAGCTATAGATAGATGCACCTATTAAGTTCCGCAACGTGTTACTCCTCATATATAACATTAACTTTAATTAGCAAAAAAGAAGATTCTTAAATCAACTTTTATAGACTGCCAATTGTTGAAGCATAAGTTAGATTGCCAATCCACAAAAAGTTGCAGGCAGACGGTTTTCTCGAGTACAAGAGTAAAGGATACTAATGTTAGTTCGCAAAAAAATCGTGTAACTAAAAACACTTTTTTACAGTCTGCCAAGCACAATTTAGACTAATGTGTGCATGAGATTGACGAATTTTCACAAGGCAGACTGTTTCTCGATATTTAAAAATTGATGCATAAAAGTGAATTAACAAATTTTTCACAGTATTTCAGAACAATTTTTTACAGTCTGCCTATTAAATAAATAACAACTTTTACAATAAATATTTCATATTAAATTATTAGCATACTAATTCACGAAGTTTAAAATGTAGGCAGACGCAGTTAAACTTGTAAAAATAACTTATAATGGTTAACAATTTTTTACAGTCTGCCATTGTTTTCAAACAATATTTAGGTAATAAATAAACAAACTATTGAATGGCAGACGATTTGAAAAGGTACTAGTGTATGTTTTCTATGTTTTCTTCCGGCTCCGCCAAGTTGCTCGGGATGACGCTCAAGGATAGACGCTCTACTGCTACAATAGGCTCTTTGACAATGCGAAAAATAAAGTGTCAATTACTGTTATCAGTATAAATTAAGAGTTTAAAAATGGTTATTTATTAACGTAAGTTGAAAATAATAATTTATTTATTTAAAAATCCGTACATAAAAATGTATTTTTTAAACGTTTGTCCCATAACACAAAACGCTCCTGATTGGTCAAGTTTATAACGACGTCCCCTGCTTGTTTGCCTACTTGTGATATATTAGCTTTCGAAACTGTTTTAATAAGATTTTCCTATATTATCCATTGTTTTTGTGTGATTTATTTGCAATATTTTACAAATTCTGTCAAGTACTTTTACCATGGACAACTATTCTGTAAAAGACAGCAGACCTGCCCCAAGTCGACGCGATCAAGGTTGGATTATACAATATGTTATATTATATAGCCATGTGGCTCAGCGGTAGCGTTCGAGACTTCCAACCCGGAGGTTCCGGGTTTGATTCTACCCCATACTTTCTTTTTTTTAAATTTAATAATCTTTAAAATACTTCTTAAATAAATTTAAATATATATTTAGGTATGTTTATAAATATTAATTTAATTAATTTTTTTCTTAAAATTTACATTTTTATTATTATACATTTTTTACATCAAATGTGTGGGGGAATATTTGCAGAATTATTGGGTAAACTTAAAGCTTTTTTGTGTGTAAATTTATGAATATTTTACACACAAAACAGTTACTTTGTTTTTAGATGTTATATAAAAATAATTTCTTAAAAATTAATTTTGAAAAGAATTGATGTTAAGAAATAAACTTCCAGAATCCCAATTACGTAATGTGCGAATTGTAATTACTCAGAAACTCATTTTATTCTAAAACTATTATGCGTAAATTTTAATTACACAGAAAAGCCGGGATTGACCGGGGTCAAGTGGCGTTAGGACGCTATGGTCAGGTGATAAAGATTGACCGGGTCAGGTAGGGTTATGTGCATCATGATGCATGCAAAGAACATCGTAGTGCACCTAACTTTACCTGACCCCATCAATCTTACGTTACCTGCCTACCGCGAAATTCTATAATATTCAAAGTTTCAATTAACGCTAGGTGTACCATCATAAATCGTCTGCCATTCAATAGTTTGTTTATTTACTAACTAAACATTGTTGGGATACAATGGCAGACTGTAAAAAATTGTTAAAAGTCATTATTTTTTTTTTGCAAATTAAAAATAGTTAAAATCGCATTGCGTTAGTCGTATACGACGGCCGCGTGGAAAGAACCACATTTAAATATCAAGAATACTTGGCTGTAAAAAGTATAACTTTAAGTAACTTATTTACTTAGTATTTTCTAAAAAACACAAAAACCTTTGTATTTTGTCTAGGGGGATTTTGAATATTTAATATTGCTTAATACGGGATTGTATCAACACTGCTGCACAATAATAGTTACGTTGAAATCACAAAAACGAGTTCCGCGTCTAAAAAATAATGCTAATGGCCCCGGGATTTACGTAAACACTTACATAAATCTTCTTAGAGAAGCCTAAGAAATTTTCAAGATCAATTTGTTAGCTTAACGAGAAAATTGCTTTTGTTTGTCCTGCGAACCGTTAGTCTCGTACAAATGGCGGAAAGGGAATAGAACGCCTTGCAAGAATGGTAAAAGATATTTCGTTTATTGTTTTTTTTCAGTTTTTACTTAAGTATCTCGACATAATTAAATCTTTTTAAAATTTTTGTCGTGAAAAAGCTTTAATTTTAATTATTTTTGTATTAGTTTTTATTTTTATGTATTTTTGAAAGCCTTATACAGGGTGGTCCACCACTTTCCCGCCTCTGGTTTTTCTATTGAGAAATTAAAAACTTTGAAAAACTTTTTAGCACAGTCATATGTTAATCATGAAAAGCATATTTTAAAATTATTTTAAATATACTAGCCCAAAAGGTAAGTAAATATGGGGAAAGTTAACTTTTCTTATAGAACACCCTATTTTTTTTTATTTTTTAGATACTATAGACCAAATAAAGGTGAGTTATGGTTATAATTCTATACCTAAAACTGACCGTTTCTGAAAAATTTAGAAAAATTTAAAAAAATTTACAGACCATATTTTTAAAATTGTTTACAATGCAACATATAAGGAGCTGTTTTAATTAATTTTTACTGCTTCTCTAAAGGGTTTGGTTAACTATTACTTAAAAGTTTTACCCTAACATTATACAGAGTGGTGAAAAAATTCCAAAGTTTGACATACATTTTATTAAATAACTTTCTAAATATAACACCTTGTATTTAGTAACCTTTTTTGACGCAGAACTAGATTCCCTTTAAAACTATATTAGGCTTCCTATACCTATCTCTTGGGGGTTTTTTATTCAAAAGACGTTTTTATATTTGACTTTTAAATAATTTCTTTATCTTAAGAATGGAACACCCTTTTTACTGTAATTAAAAACCTTTTTATTAAGGACCACGTAGATTCACTAAAAGCACAGGTTTAAATTTTTGAAAAAAGATGTATCTAAAGCAAAATGCAGGCAAAAGAAAACTCCAATTTATTGCCATTTTAAAAATTACATTCTTGAAATGGGGATTAAAATATAGTAAAAGGTAAATTTTTGGGACAAAATATGTTAAAAATGCCTTTGTTTTTTAGCAAATGTATTGGACTTTATCGTAAATTAAATCCCAAAATAATATTATAATGGGTCAATAAAAACATACGTTTCAAAAATGACTGTCATATTTATTTTTTTTAGTAATGGTGGGTTTGACCTAGATGACGTTAATTATTACTTGCAAGCAAAAATATTTGACAGTGACACTTGTTAATCAAAGGATTTATTAATTAAATTAGTTTAAAATTATAACTGTTTTGAATAATTGTTACATTTTTAATTAGTAAAAAGGAAGATGAAATGATTTTGGTAATCGGTGAGTGTCAAGAAATATGTTTATTCGTCATCCTATACTGTACAGGGGGAATTTTAATATAAAGAAATCAATTATAAGTCAAATATAAAAACGTCTTTGCATGAAAAGTAAAAAAAATAGGTATAGGAAACCCAATTTTTAAAGGAAATCTAGTTGGTCAAAATAGACCACTAAAACAGGGTGTTTCCCTTTAACTTTAGCAAGTTATTTAATAATATTTGTGTCCAAATTTTAAGGCAATTTTTTTCACCACTCTGTATAATAATAAACTTTTGTAATAGTTAACTTAAACCTTCACTAAGCAGTAAATTTAATAACGAGCAGCTTACCATGGGTACAGGGTGTAAACAATTTTTAAATTAAAAGGTCTGTATTTTATTTTAAATTTTCAAAACGGGTTTGTTTAGGTATGAAATTACAAACAATAACTAACCTTTATTTGATCCAGGGATCTAAAAAAATAAAAAAATATCGGTGTTCCAAAGAAAAAATATAACTTTGATATGTACTTTTTGAGTCACCTCATATAATTAAAAAATTAATTTTTAAAATATTCCACAGACCAACATATGACTGTGCAAAAAAATTTCCAACTTTTTCATTTCCATAGAAAACCGAGGGAAGGGGTGGGCCACCCTGTTTACAGTACCAATCAGGAAACAAGACTATTAAGTCTAGAGCTGTTAGGGGCAACTGGAGAAAGCATCGATTTGGCATAAGCGTGGCATCATGCTGCATTCTAAGGTTCTCTGAGGATGAATGAACTTTTATTTAAATAAATCCACAAAAACCGGAAAATGATTACGTTGAAGATACTATTTTTTTTGTAAAGCGTGGCTGAAGTATCTTTCTTTTTATTTACTGATAGTATAATATTATGATTAAATTTTACTTAATTTATCTAAAAAGTACATCTAATTAAGTCTACTATTGTATTTTAGACTGTGAATAGTATTTTCTATATTTATTATTATAGCAAAAATAAAAGTGTTTTCAAAGATTATTTTTTTTTGGAAGCTACAGAAAGGAGCTAAACAACGTGACAACAGTGCGTACTTGAAAATTTTTTGGGCCTCTGGGTCATTTCTTCTTTACAGATGACATATTCAATATGGCGTTTTAGTCTAAATGTCTGGGTTTTAAATTATTTTCTTTTGTAACAATTTTAAATTTTTTGTAAGTACTTTAATACTTTAAAAGAAAAGTCAAGTGTGTAGAGTTACTTGGAAAGTTCCTGTATTATTTATTTTCATGGGGGCAAATATGCTTGACTATTCATCGCCAATAATAAACACAAACATGTTGGGCGCAGCTCTAGATTGCATTTATGAATGAAATGCTTTTTTTTATATATGCTGTATTTAAACTTTTAAAAATAAAGTTAATAGAACATAAATTTAAAAAAAAATCTTGCCCAAAAAAATTAGCAAAATTAGTGTTTTAGGTACTTGATGGTCCCAAAATCGGGGGTGGGTTTAGAAAATAATTTTTTTTTGAAGAGTAGAGTATCTTAGGGTATCTTGTACTTAAATACATCGATGGTAGGTTAGACGTTTATGAAAAACGGGAAGCAGAATTTTTCTGAAAATTAAACATCTTACATTTTCCTAACTGTTCTATGGGATCAAAAATTTTTTTCAGCCTTGCGACGTGCGCTTCTATAAAAAAGTCCTAGAAACTTTTTTTTTAAAGGGAAACACCCCTATTTTAAAAATTTTTTTATATTCGCCTTTTATTATAATACTTTTTTTAATATTTTTTCAAACCTTTCCTTTTTGTTTTCGAGAAAAAAAATAATTTGTATTAAACATGGCCCAAATTTAAAACAAGTAAATTAGTGCTCTTAATTCATGAAATTGATGTTTTGGTGGTAGTTTACAGACACGATGTATTTAATTTACACCGATAAATCAACCCATATCATACAGGGGGGTGCTATAATTACTGTTATTTCGTTATTCTTAAAAGGGGTCAAAAGATCATTTTTCCAAATAAACTCCCATATTACTCAAAAATAAAAGATGAAGAAGAACGCTTTGATGACATATCATGTCCCTGTACCTAAATCCCAAGTTTGCTTTAAAACCTTTTTTGTGAAAAATTATTTTTTAAAGAATTTAATTTTAAGTAACCAGGGGAAATATCAAGCTATGACAGTTTGGTGATTTTTTTATAAAATTATCGAGTTATTGATTTTAAAAAAATCTCCCAAAGGGGAAAAAAATTTTGATTATTCAAACAGGTTCTAAATTATTTATTTTGGACATTGGGATCAAATCATTCCGAATTCGAAAATTTAACCAAAGGACCCTGTTAACACCAATGAACGGGGAGGAAGTTTGTACGACACAAAATAATTTATTAAAAAAACCCAAAAACCTTACCAAAATTTATTCAAATAAAAATATTGTTAACGTTTTGGCATTTTTTTCATATCCAGAAACTTCAATTCTAGTGGGAAGAGGTTTGGGTATATTATGCATACAACAATTTTGAAAAAATCAGAAATGCATGTATAAATTTACTAAAGTCAGCTAAAGCGAAGACTTTGAACGTAGAGTGCATTTTTGCAAATCCCTTTTAATATTTAAAAACAGGAGGATCCAATTTTGTCAAAATAATTTTAGGACGAAGCAAAATTTACGAGGGGTGGAATTTTTAATAGAAGGAATAAGCATTTTTGGGCCCATCATAATCCTCACGACACAAGAAATGGGGGTTTTAAAAAAATTTGACCGAAATGTTTTTTGTATTTTAAAAAAATAAAATTAGCTTTTATTTATGATGACACACTCAATTGAGAATATCTCGAAAAAAACGGACCATTTCCCATTTCGTCGTAATTTGTCTTTAGAGGAATATAGGCATTCTGGCAACTGGACGAAGCGCCAGCCCATTTAAAACCCGGAAGTTTCAGGGAACTTTAAGAAATGTTTGAAGATCTTGGTTTGGCGCAGGGGCCCTGGGATTGACCACCGAGATCAAAGCGATCTACCCCTTGACTTTTTTTTTGGGGGGGGTTTTAAAAAAAAAGGGTGTAAATTTCTCCCGTGCCTATAAAGAAGAACTGCGACGGGGAATTGGTGTATTGAAGATTTGGGTTCCCATCAAATTGAAAAAGCAACCCCAAGTCGTACAAAAGCACATTCTAAAATGTTTAGAATATAATGGACAAATTTCCAGCAATTTTGTAAAAAAATTTTATTTTTTTTTTTTGTTATTTTTATTCATCTTACTTATGTTATTTTCTGTACTTTCACATGTTAATTAAATTTTTTGTAGTCAAACTGTAAACTTTATATTGCCATGGTTACTTAAAATTAAACTTAAAAAAAATTTTTTACAAAAGATTTTTTTAACAAACTTTTTATTTAGGTTTAGGGACATGATATGTCATCTAAAGAGTTCTTCTTCATCCTTTTTTTTTTATTAAATATACAGGGGGCATTTGAAAATGATCTTTTTCCCCCTTTAAAATAACGAAAAAACAGTAATTTTAGCACGCCCTGTATGATATGGAGTCGATTTTTTCGGTAAATTAATACATTATAAGTATAGTAAAGTATTATAATAAAAAGGGGTAAAAAACTTGAATTAGGGGGGGTTTCATTTTAAAAATAAAATTTCAATTTTTGATAAAATGGCCGCCAATGCAAAATATTTAGTCGATAGAACATAAGAAAATTTAAGATGCTAAAATTTTTAGAAACATTCTGCGTCCCTTTTTCCAACCCAAACGACCGGAAATGTTGAATTTCTTTTGAAAAAAAAAGTAAAAAAGACTTGGGGTAGTTTTTAAAACCCACTTAATGTCCTTTAACTGAAGGGCACCAAACACTGACACACAGACTCTCGTGATTATGAAAACCCAAAAAAAATTCAACTTTTAAGGGGATAAAGAACAGGCCCTAACCGAGTTAAGGATGAACGAGAAAGGAGAGACTGGGATTTAAAACCCCTTTTAAAACACCATAGTTCCCTTTACCAGAAGGAAAAATCAAAAAGGGGTTAGGTCCCCCGAACCTACGATGAAACAATCAAGTTGTGGAAGGGTAAAATATTTGGGTGTCATCTTAACTCTAAATCTACCAGGCCCAACATCTTCAGAAAATAAGAAAAAAAGCGGAAATAAGTAAATGTTAATGGGAAAATAGGGAGTTTAAAAAAACATATTTTATTGTTTATACACCATGGTGGTAAGCATTACAACATACGTATTTTTGGTATTGGAAAAAAATTTGAAGAACTGCTGTTGCAAGTGCCCAAGGGACATTTGTTGCTAGCTATAACAGGAGCAATTAAAACAACCCCAACAGCACCCAAAAGAAGATTTTTTTAGACCTTTCACCATTAACCTCTAGTGAGGGGAGAGGAAAAGGGGCTTCCAACGCAACAACAATCGGCAAAAGTGGTGACCCAAAAATAAAAGTGTTAAAACCCTGGGTGAGAGAACAGCCCAGAGTCCCAATACTATCCAACAAAACTGAGGTAAAATTCCCAGGTCGAAGGGCCGGGAACCATCTCACGGGCCCGGAGGGGGCAAAAAAACAAGGATAGGCATTTTAACAGATAGCCAGGAGCCACTAGGGCCAAAAACCCCGTAACGTCCGCTGTTCGGGAGGGGAGCAACTTTCCGTGGATCCAGGAATTCAGGAATAGAATAAAAAAGGGATGGGCTGTAAAAAGGACCATACCAGAATTTTTTCTTTGGAATGCCCATAACCACAGAAAGGGGAGAAAACCCAGGAAAATGGATGCGAAACAAACAGTGGGAATTTGGGAAACCTCAGTAGAATCAGACATGGAAGAAGCTTCATAAGGGGCCCATCCAAAAAAAACAAAAGAAGAACTACCAAAAAAAATTTTGAAAAGACCCAAACAGTAGGTTTAACAGGGCACGATAACCTAAGAGGACACCTTGGCAAGATAGGATCATACAATGGTGACCTAAGTTGCGGGAAGCGACAGGTGAAGCTGCATTCAAAGTGAAGCGTTGAATCACAAAAGACAGAATATGGGAAAACGAAAACCACAGGAATATATCAACCAATCTGTTTCCGGACTTGAGGAAAAAAAGACTATAAGATAGGGGCCCAAAAATAAAGATTAGGTAAATAAAAAGGCCCAAAGCCCTTTTCCGTAGTGAAACAAAAGGGTAGGAAAAGAAGAAGAAATAAATTAAAAAATTTTGTTGAAAGGTGTATTTATTACACAAATTTGGGCGATGGGGGGGGGCCATTTTTGGGGAACCCAATGGCCACGAAAACGGCCCAATTTCCCTTTTTTAGGAAACTGGGACCCCAAAATTTAGAATATTTAATGCTTAAACACATGTATACAGAATAACAAACTACTTTAACGTAGGTAAAATTGTTCCTTGACTAGAATTTTAAGAAAATTTTTGCCAGCAGAAAAAAGGTCGTTGCTACGACATTTTGCCAGTGTAAAACACTCTAGTCAAATAGTCACTTTTAAATGTAGAAAATATGCTTTTAAAAAAGACGATATTTTCTTTTATGTAAAAGATTACGTTTGAATAATCTTATTGTAATAAAATATGAATTTAAAATATTTGAAGCAATTTAGTTACCTTTAAAATAACGTTCAAATGACGTCTTATTCATGAATTTGAGTCGGGGAAACTATTGTTTCAAAATGGAAACAGTTCCTGAAAGAAAAGTCTTACTGTTTGTTTGCAAAAAAATAGTTTCTTTTGAAATTTGGGAAAAAAAGGAAAAAAGCTCCCAAATTTTAAAAAAATACTTTTAAAAATTTAAAATTTATTTCCTTTTGGATTTTTGGAGTTTCTTAGTTGCTGAACAAACTCTTATATTATTTATTAAGTAGGAAAGCTTTAAAAATAAAAACCACTGAAGCCTTTTAACTAATCGACAAAAAGAACTATAAATATAAGATACTTTTAAAACACCCAACGGGCGTTAGTACAGGATCAGCCTTGTGGACTGTCTCAAGATAAAAAAAAAAAATTAGGCTTTTAAAACGTATCCATATGTAAATATAATCATTTTATGTACTATTACATTAGAAACAAATGGGAAAATAAAATTTGCTGATCAAGGAACCTTTATTCAGGAAGATAAATTTTTTAATTTTTAAAAAAACTCTTGAAAAATTTAAAAATTTTTTTTATTTAAAAAAATAATTTTAAAAAATTTTCATGGGGGTAAAATAAAAAAAAGTTAACACGGTAAAAATTTTTTTTTTTTTTGGTTTTTTTTTAATAAAAAAAAATTAAAAATGTAAATTTTTTTTGATAAAAGTTTTTTTTTTAAAAACAATTTTTATCTATTTAAAAGGCTTTTCTTTTTTTATTACATAATATATTTTAATTTTTGGGAAAAAAAGGAAAAAACCCAAATTAATTTTATTAATAAAAAGTTTTTTTAAAGGGGTTTCAGGGTTTTGGGTAATTAAATAAATATTGTATTTAAAGAAACTAAAATTAAATAATTTTTAGGGATATAAAAAAAAGAACTAAAAAAGGTTTTTAATTTTTTAAAAAAACCCAATTTAATGTAACAAACGGGGAAAAAAAAAAATTTAAAAACGGAATAAAAGTTCCCAGGGGTTCCCAAAATTTTTTATCCCCCCTTTTTTAAAATAAGGGGTGTCCCCATTCCTTGATCATTGGAAATTTTTTTACCAAAAAAAAAAAATTTAAAATTTGGGGCGGAAACTTTTTTAAAACAAGTTGGTGTATTTTTTCATGAAATTATTTTTTATTTAAAAATTTGGGCCACATAAAAGCCAAGCCCCCCTTTTTTTTTTTTTTTTCCCTTAAAAAAAAATAAATTTTTTTTCTTTAAAATTTGGTTTAGAATTTTCTAAACCCTTTTTCAATTAAAAAGTTTGGGGTGTTTTACCGAAAAAAAAAAATTTAAAAATTTTAAAAAGTTTTTTCCCCCTGATTTTTTCACCTATTTTTGTTTTTTTTCTGGGCTTTTTATATAAAAAAAATTTGACAAAATTGGTTACGTCAAAATTTAAAAAAAAAAAGATTTCGAAAAATTAAACTTTGAAATCTTTGAAAGGCTCGTTTTCCATTAAAAAACCCAATTTCGAAATAAAAAATTAGGTTTGGTATTGCGGGTAAAAAATTTTTTTAAGTCCGATTTTTTTTTTTAAAATAAAATTTGAATAATTTTTTCTAGCCCATACCTCCGATACGTTTTCCGTCGGGGTTGAAAAACCATTACAAGGGTAAAAAAAAACATTTTGAAATCCCAATTAAACATTTGAGATTTGTGAAACCCCAGGGCACAATTCTAAATGTTTACATTAGAGATAGGAGTTTCTCCGAAAATGAGGCAACACCTTGCATTTTCTCAACTATACTTTTGTGAAACTATAATGAAAGTGTGCAACCTAAATCCATTATTCAGATAATGTTTAGTGATCAAGCCACGTTTTGTTTAAATGGTACGGTAAATAAACAAAATTTAAGGTATTTTAGCACAAATAATCCCCGTTGGATAGAAAAAATCATACCCAACATCCACAAAAAGTAAATGTTTGGGCAGTGCTTTTAAATAATAAAACTATTGGACCCTCTTCTTTGATTAAAATCTTACGGAACAAAGATATTAAGAATTTTTTCAAAATAATTTATTTTCCAATCTTGCAGTTTCTTTTTTAAATTCAAATCAGCCTAATATATGTCAGATAGATCGATTTGGTCTTAATGGGATGATGCTCTGCCCCATTTTGCTCGACATCTCCGTAAATATTTAAATACGGTATTTCTCGGATGTGGATTGGTGGAAGGGACCTTTGGAATGGCCTCCAAGATCTCCAGATCTTACACCTCTGGATTTTTTCCTTAGAGGACATAAAAAAATTAAAAGTGTATAAGGAAAACCCACGGAATTTAGATGACTTAAAATTTAAAATTAGATACGAAATAAGGCAAAATATCAACTACAAGTAATGTTTTAGAAAGGGTTTTAAGCATATTGTTAAAAAGTTAATGGTAATTATTTTTAACGCCTAATAAAGTAATTAAAACAAAAATTTATTAAACAATAAAATATTTTTTAATTTATTGTTTATTCATTTATTAGTATTAAATTGTTTGACTGTCCCTGTTTTTCTTTTTTTCTTAATTTTACTTATTGTACTTCTTGTAATGGGCCTTTCTGGATATTTTGTGTTAACCAGATTACAAACTTCTTTTTGAGTTTTGTCTTCATATCAAATAAAAATTAAAATAAAAGAAAGTTTATATGTATTTTAAAAAAATGTGTAGCATCAATATCTATTAATTTACAAAATACAGGTAAACCTTAAATTAATTATCACATCATCCTTTTTGTTTTTTGGAAAATTATAAATATACCAGTCAAAACAAACCAATAGGTCTTTTATGACCAAATATCATAAATATTAAAAAAGTTCTTAAAATTTCCTGAATTTTGATACCTAGATTCTTACAAATTCAATTTTAATATTATTATTTTTTATTTAAGTTAACCTTGATTATGGTGACCGACTTTACACCAGAAGGTAGATAAGTGTTTTGACTTTTTTGTTTTTTTTTTAGTTCTCTCTTTTTTTTCAGGCGATCTGCCCGTTTATAGCGGACAATAGGGCTGAGCACACTCAGTCGCTATACCCGGGACCAGGATCTAAGTGGTCCCATTCTCTAGAAATTTCCAGGCAAGTAATCTCAAGAAAAGCAATTAAAACTAGTTTGTTGCTAGGCAGCAAAAAAGCCGGCTTCTCGAGGAAGATCAAACACAAGGGCTTGTTCTTTTTCTTTGATAAATATTTTTTGGAAAGTTTATGGCCCCGATCGCTAGCTTTTTTTTTATCTTTATGACAGCTCACGAAGGATTATTATATATGTATATTATATCCTACGGATTATATATACATATATAGACCTAAGTACCAAAGTACCGTGAGTGCCGGGTTTTTCGGTGTTTAACCCATTTCTTCCCAGTTGTTCCGTCAACGTTGTCCAAGCACTGAAACATGCAAATATTGCATTTCACAGCACCTTTTAGACAACGCGGTAGTGCCACCACGGACGTTATTTTTAAATAACTACTACCTAAAAGTGTCTCTCCGGCACTGGGAATAGAACCCGGATCGACGGGCCCGCGGTCCGAAACCTGACCACTAGCTACCGGAGAAACGGCCTTAAAACCTCGTCCAATAAAGCCATGCTTTATCTTCATACAACATAAATAGGTATTATACTTTGTTATTGGTGGTAGATTGTCTCCTACGGGGGTCAACCGGTGTACGAAGCGGGCTTGCGGGGTCATTAATGGCTCTTCTCTGAACCCTAGAGGAGCATCCCCTTCGATCAGCCTCCGTTCCCGCATCCTTCGTTTGGCTAGCTCAGTCTTGGCGGTAGGCATGAGTCCCTTATGGAGTCCCCGTTGGAGCTCTGGCGTCGGAACGTCCTTGGTTCCCGGGTGAGGTCCAAATTAGGCTTTGTAGCTCTCTTGTCGTGGCTCCTTGTAATCCTGGTTGGAGTACAACGGGTTGTTACAATTTTCCTTGTCCTAAAAGATTTTCCCGTGAGTACCATCTTGGGTGACTTCACGGACTGGTACCTTGGTTCTTGCTAAATTGTTTTAAATTAACCTGGGCCTTGGTATCCCTAGGTATGGGGATCTCAAACATATGGGTCTTAATTACAAAATTCACATCCGGTGTTTTTATTCTTTTCCCAGTTTTTATTCCAGGTACCGTTGGGTACCGCCCTTGGAATGATTGTAAAATGGTTCCTTATCCTTGGTACCAAACGTTAATGTTAACTGGGGCTACAGTAATCCTGAGTGTTGCCTCCTATGTAATTATTTGCATTAAATTAAATCCTAAAATCCCGTTTATTCCGGTTTTATCCCCTTTACGGTCTGCTTCCCTTCTAGGTTAATGGGTAACTTATAATCCTGTATTATTTATTCCTAACCTGGGCCTCGGTGGTTCCAGGTATCTGTTAGTAGTCCTTTAAAATACTTCTAAAATTCCCATTTATTCCCTTTTCCTGTATTTTCCCAAGTTGACTGTCTTTAACGTTCCCTTAAATTAATTCCAATGGGGACCTTGATCTTTGCCCTTGATAAATAAAATACCCCGGGCTTTGGTAGTCCCGGGTATCCCCTGATAAATTACGTTTGGAATAAAAGATTCCAAAATGTGATATTTTTAGCACTAGGTCCCGATTTAGTTTATTCTTCTGAATCGTGGAAACAAAGGCGCCAGCATTCTTAGTGCAATGACGGCAGCATCCTCCGTTCCTGGCTGTAAATAAAACTCATTCAGGAGGGCCGAGCTTGCTATGAGACGGATCAACCTCCTGAAGCTTCTGGGACGCTAAGCTTGCTAAGAGACGGCAGTCTCCGGGTTAAATACGATTTTCTATGAAAGTTTCTGAAAAGAAAATATGATTTTCTCTTAATTTTCCTAAAAAGGAAACACCACGGAGCGCCGAGCTTACTATAAGTCGGAACTACCTCCGGGTTACTGCTGCCTAATTATTCTAAAAAGAATATCTTATTCTTGAAAAAGAATATAAGGAAATAAAACTCCAGTCTCCATTTCTCCGTGCTCCAAAACCACGTTCACCACTTCTTCTCGATAAACAAGAAACCTAATTAATAAATGGCAGCGACTTTCGCAAAAGAATAACAAAATACTTATAAACCAAAATAATTAAACAAAATATTAAACTTCCTCTGAAGTATTATAATTAAAACCGGATTCAAAACCTGGGAGGCCGATCTTACTATGAGTGCCTCAATTCTCCCGGTATCTAGGTCGATGTGATCATCTTGACCACCCTCTGACGACTATCTTCACGACCTGCCCTTGACTGCGAAAGTTGTGGGTCTTTAGAGATTACGTGGCAAGATAAAATAACCTATAGTACTACGATTTTCGCTGAAACCACTTCAGTATATTGTAAGATACTTATCAGAAGGTTTACCCTTAATTTGTTTCTTTAATATTATTACAAATGTACTAAATATCTTTACATTACACAACATAATTAAGCATTTTACACTTCCTTATAAAAAAGTCACTTCTTTTTACATTTTAACGAGTAAAATAATTGCTTGCATATATTTCATAATATTACATTTTTTGCAGCCCTCTTAGTTGTGAATTTTCACATAAATATCTGTCACATTAGGACTGCAATAAAAACTAAAGCTAAGTAAAAAATGTCGTGTTGACCGCCGACAAACAAAGGAAACAGAAAAATAAATTATTTCAATGATTAAAGCAAATTTAAAAGTCCTCGCCTGTCAGCTGGACAACAGAAGTGCAAGCGCGGCGTTCCATATTTCTGCCTATTCGGCTCATTTGTTATTTTAACGATTCCACGTCTAGACTCGGTGGTAATGACCTGTTTCATGGATAATAAATTACAATGAAAGAATCTTTTAAAAACCATTAAAAAATGGGTTTAAATAAATAATTTTCAAATAGTGGGATGGGTGGCAGAATGACTTCTTATATTTCCTACTTGTTTAGTATATTCTTTATATTTAAATACATTTAGGGGGCTAGTTTCAAAGTGTACAGTAACGGCTATTAAATTTTGGGCAAAAGATTTGTCAAATTTTGACTTTTTGGCAATTTTTGTAAATCGCTCTTTTTTACCTTGTTTTACTTTTAATTACTATAAATAAAGCAAAAGGTAGAAAAAAATATTTATATTTTATAAAAATTAACAAATAAATAAATAAACAATTTAATAAATTCAAACACACTTAAATATCCTTTCAAACAAATTTAATCCTTTATTGCGGCCCCGTTTTTTTCCAAGACAAAGTTTAGCCTTCCAGGCATCGAATGGACCAAGTCCGGATTTCCTCGTAACTCATTCCACGCCTCTAAAATTGTATCCTTAAGTTCGTTTACATTTGGCGGCCTTAATTCATTTTTCCTATTTATTTTCTTAACTAATAAGCCCCAAACATTTTCCATAACATTTAAATCCGGAATACGTGCAAGCCACGGTAAAACCCTGATACGCTGCTCTTCCATCGATTCATCCACTTGCGGGGCCGTATGAACGGAACACTTATCTTGCTGAAAGATAAAATTTCTGTCCGGAAATCCAGTACGGAAGGAAGCAAAATATTCTGTAGTAGATCTATATATTTGATTGATTGATTGATTGATAGATAAAGTAAATACACAAGTTGAGGTTTTGTCCGCCTCGACACTGCAGCCTACAGGGCTTGTTGTATCTCTTGTGTATTTGTTTAAGTTAAAAAGGTTTGACACCTTAGACAGGTGTAGTAGCCCTTTTACTGTTCTTTTCTGGTCTCCAGCCTCCTGGTGGTTAGTGTCCACCATGAGGTTTTGATTTGTTCTCCAGTATGTAAGTGCAGGGCACTCATATATGATGTGAGAGCTGTCTCTTCCTCTTCGTCACATAGTCTGCAAATGGGTTCTTCTCTATAGATGCCCATAGTGTGCATATGTTTTCTTAGGTGCAGTGTCCGGTTATTAATCCTGTCACTATTCTAATCTGATTCCTATTTAGTTTTAGTAGTTCACTTGTCAATGCTTTCGATGGTGAGTCCAACATTGATTTACTGTGATTTTGCCTTGGATGTGGTTCCAGTATGACTGATGTTGTGTTTGAATCCACCGAGTCATGTAGCCACGAACCAGGCTTTTGGTATTCCAAAACAGGTTCAGGACCACAAACATTGCTGCGGAGCCTCGTCTGGCCAGGAGTCTGCATTTTCATTGCCCTGTATTCCCTGTGTCCTGGCACCCAGGAAAGTGTAACTTTGTTGTGGTTAGCCAGGTTTAGGAGGCATTGCAGACAGTTCCAAACCAACCTTGAGTTGACTTGTTGGGATGCCAAAGCTTTTATGGCCGCTTGACTATCAGAGAAGATAGTAATGTCCCTGCCCTTATATCTCCTCCTCAAGTTCTCTCGCAGACAAAGTTCAATGGCATATATTTCCGCCTGGAAAATAGTGGCATATTTCCCAGGGAAGCATAAGCATTAAACCTGGGGTCATACCATGTATTCCTGCGCCGGCTCCATTGTCAGTCTTGGATCCATCGGTATACCAAACCAAATTCCGAGACTGACCAGGAGATCGCTCACTACCGCCCCAGGTAAGCTGGTTTTGTATGGTCTGTGTGTATTTATCCGTTTTGGCATTGTATCACTGCTCATCTCAAATATTGGGTTTGTGATACTGCTCGTTATTCTGGTGTGTCCTAGGGCAGGCCCAGAGCACCAGTTGCCGTTACATTTCAGCCTGTATGCCCCAATCCTCGCCTCCGCCTTAATAATTATACCAAGAGGGGGGAGGCTTAGTAGGGTTTCCATGGCTGCAGTTGGAGTGCTTCTAATAGCTCCCGTTATACAGAGATATGCTAGTCGCTGGAGTTTGGATAACTCCAGCTCTGCTTTTCTCTGTTCTATTTTTGGCCACCAGATAGTTGAACCGTAGGTTATCATGGGTCTTACCACAGCAGTGTACAACCAGTGTACTATGCGTGGCTGAAATCCCCAATTCTTCCCCACAGCTCTTTTGGTAGCCATTAGAGCCATTTTGCCCTTATTAATCACATTCTGCATATGTGGATTCCAGGTAAGCTTAGAATCCAGAGTTAATCCAAGGTACTTTACCTCCTGAACATAGCCGAGTGTGGTACCGAAGAAGTGAGGAGATATTAAATCATCCAGCTTCCTTCGTCTAGTGAAGGGTATTAGCGCAGTTTTGCCAGGATTAACAGTAAGGTTTTCCTTGTTGCACCATCCCTCCACAATTCTCAGTGCCCTTTGCATAAGCTCCGAGGTTGTTTTGTTATGCTTCCCCACGACAAGTATAGTGATGAGATCTACCTCTGCATTGAATCTTCCTTCAATAAAATAACATACACCAAGTCCTTGTGCACTCAACCACCCCCAAACATTTACCGAAAATCGCCCTCTACTTCTGTCCTTTTGTGTATATTTTTCATCAAATCGTGTTCCTTGAGGCCTGTTTACCTTAAGTATCCCATTGTAGCACAACTGAAACACTTTTTAATCGGTAAATACTATATTTTTCCAAAAACTCAGAGGTTCCAAGCCTGATGGCAGTGTAATTCGGATATTTGCCTTATTCTTTGCCGTGCCGTTCTAACCGATGCTGAGAAATTGCATTCTGTTTCTAATGTAACTACAGATTTAAATGGTTGGTTTCTCAAAACATTAACTTAATTATTGTCTTGTTCTTGATTCGATACTTTGGGGCGACCAATTTCAGGTCTTCTCTCAAAGGAGTGTGTTTCCTGCCATCCCTTTCTCGCCAACCTCTCTGCTCAATATAATGAATAATTAATACTTTTTGATCAAAGTTAAGTTTGGCATTTTAAAAAATATTTTTAGACACTGACAACGGCCACTTGTTTCTTTATTATGTTTTTCAACAAGTATTTATATTCAGTGGAAGGTGGCATAAGCCTATTTTGCAAAAGGGAAAAAGAATTGCCCAAGATTTAATGGCCGTTACTGTACAATCTCCAATATTACTCCACAAGAAGAAACAAAAAAAAATTTAAATTAAAATTAATGCATTATTTCTTAAATTTGATTTTTCCGTTCTGGATTTTGGCATGGCCTAAAAATATTGCTACATTTTTGGGGAAACACATTTTTTTTTAAGAATATTTATAAAAAGATATGGAGTTTGTACGTTATATAAATTAGTGTTGAAGATTGTAGATTTTTTAAATAAAAATGCTTTTTAATTTCGAAATACACTTTACTTATAGAAATAACAAACCAACCTTATTAATTAAATTTTAAATTAAAATACA
>JAHBCN010009282.1:0-35500 GCA_019359885.1 Listronotus oregonensis | reverse complement strand
CAAGCAAATTTGACTGCATAGTGTAATTTATTGACAAAATATGTATGATTTATCCGAAGGTTTTTACACCCGACAATTATCGCTTTATTATTAAAATATTTTTTAAAAAAATTCAAAAAAATATATTTGCCCAAAAGTCTATATTTCCGCATCCAAAATCTTCCTGTCTGTCACTATTTTACAGAAATTTTAAAAAATAAAGCTATGTTTAAGTTTTAAACTTATTAAGCACTTTATATGGCGTTACGACCTGTTTCGTACAAAGAACACATGGTTTACTATAATTACTGAATAGAACAACTATAACACTATTTTCCCCCCCAACAAGTATTAGGTATACAGACTTATCAGAGGACCCCCCTAAACCAGTTTCTAAGAATGTGTGTGTGGTAGGTCAAAATCTTAGACTTTTTTTTTTTACTATGCATTTTTTACATAAAATGTTTTGTTTCTTATTGTTCAGTTATTAAGTTAAATGGCAATATATTTTGAAAATAATTTTTTAAAAAAACTAAATAAAACACTTTTTTAAAAATGTTATAAAATTTTGATAGCTCACTACTAGATATTTAAACATTCAGGCCACTGCATAATTTTTTAGTTTTGCTTCGAAGACAGTTGGAATGCCGTTGCCCCTCATAAAATAATATGGAAATGCACTGCAAAATATGGGTTTTATTTTAATTTTGATTCTAGATATACACATCTAACGTCTGCACTTAAAGCAGAAACGAGAATATACTTTAAAGAGACTAATGGTCTTAAAATGTTTTTCACGTCGCTGTTTACACCGATACGCAAAGTTAAAATTGGTATAACAGCGTATGCTGCAAAAATTTACTTTGTACACATGGTTGGGAATCATATTTTATAAAAACAATATCATTTTGTTGTATTTAAGCTCTATAGATATATACAGTTATCCACTATAGACCAAAAATTGTTACAGCACCTTTGCCCCTATAACTTAGGTTCTGTAAAGGATCTTATAGAATGACATGAAACTTGAATAAGTTAGTTTTATTATTTAGGACTGAGAATATTCTTAACACTAAAAGTTTCAAGTATTTTGCTCCTGATGATTAATTGTCTTGTGTAATGTAATAATAAAACCAATAACACCTCTATATGGGGGGGAAAATTATAAGACAAATGTGCTGGTCCGACTCGGGCCGGGAAGGCTGCAACATGTTCAAAAACACAATTTTTGGTTGTACAACACGCTTGTTTTAAAACATTCTACAACTTTTTGTATTGCGTTTTTAAACTTGTTGTACAACTCGGTTGTAAAACACAAGTTTATTAAATAAGTTGCATAGTGTAAATGCGGCTTAAAAAATCTGAGATAACATCTTAAGCAAATATTAGTACAAATTAATAGTTAAAAAATTTCTAAGAAAGAGTTTTTTAAGTTTATCTCCTAAACTTTTTTGTTACCCAACCAGCATTTCAAGAGTTGATAAATATTGTAAGAATATTTTTACAGTATCTGTTGAAAGAGTTTAAGCTCCACAAGATTCCATCCAGGACGTTCTTACAGCTACTATAAGTGTCCTACAAGCGGAAAATGACCACCTTCTTATAAAACAAAACTACTTATTACATATTTTATAATGACCTTGTAAATTTAATAAAGCAATCACCTGTATAACACCGCTTATAAAATATATTGTCTCTGCCAATTGCCTGCTTTTTATCCTAAGATCGCGTTTAATCGACTTTAGTGAGCGTACTTTGTCTTGTTATAGATTTTAAGGTAATGGCGATCAGTTGATCAGACCAAATATTTTACGAGGCGATACATATTTTGTAGTTGATTGCCTAGACAACAAATTTGACTGCATAGTGTAATTTATTGACAAAATATGTATGACTTTATCCGAAGGTTTTTACACGCCGACAATTATCGTATTATTATTAAAATATATTTTAAAATAAATCAAAAAATATATTTGCCCAAAAGTCTATATTTCCGCATCCAAAAATCTTCCTGTCTGTCACTATTTTACAGTAAAATTTAAAATAAAGCTATGTTTAAGTTTAATAAACTTATTAAGCACTTTATATGGCGTTACGACCTGTTTCTGTACAAAGAACACATGGTTTACTATAATTACTGTTAATAGAACAACTATAACACTATTGTTCTCCCAACAAGTATATTAGGTATACAGACTTATCAGGAGGACCACCCTTCTAAACCAGTTTCTAAGAATGTGTGTGTGGTAGGTCAAAATCTTAGACTTTTATTTTGTTTTACTATGCATTTATATTACATAAAAATGTTTTGTTTCTTATTGTTCAGTTATTAAGTTAAATGGCAATATATTTTGAAAATAATATTTTATAAAACTAAATAAAACACTTTTTTTAAAAATGTTATCTAGGCATTTGATAGCTCACTACTAGATATTTAAACATTCAGGCCACTGCATAATTTTTTAGTTTTGCTTCGAAGACAGTTGGAGATGCCGTTGACCCTCATAAAATAATATGGAAATCGCACTGCAAAATATGGGTTTTATTTTAATTTATGATTCTAGATATACACATCTAACGTCTGCACTTAAAGCAGAAACGAGAATATACTTTAAAGAGACTAATGGTCTTCAAAATGTTTTTCACGTCGCTGTTTACACCGATACGCAAAGTTAAAATTGGTATAACAGCGTATGCTGCAAAAATTTACTTTGTACACATGGTTGGGAATCATATTTTATAAAAACAATATTTTTGTTGTATTTAAGCTCTATAGATATATACAGTTATCCACTATAGACCAAAAATTGTTACAGCACCTTTGCCCCTATAACTTAGGTTCTGTAAAGGATCTTATAGAATGACATGAAACTTGAATAAGTTAGTTTTATTATTTAGGACTGAGAATATTCTTAACACTAAAAGTTTCAAGTATTTTGCTCCTGATGATTAATTGTCTTGTGTAATGTAATAATAAAACCAATAACACCTCTATATGGGGGGGAAAATTATAAGACAAATGTGCTGGTCCGACTCGGGCCGGGAAGGCTGCAACATGTTCAAAAACACAATTTTTGGTTGTACAACACGCTTGTTTTAAAACATTCTACAACTTTTTGTATTGCGTTTTTAAACTTGTTGTACAACTCGGTTGTAAAACACAAGTTTATTAAATAAGTTGCATAGGTAAATGCGGCTTAAAAAATCTGAGATAACATCTTAAGCAAATATTAGTACAAATTAATAGTTAAAATTGTGTCTAAGAAAGAGTTTTTAAGTTTATCTCCTAAACTTTTTTGTTACCCAACCAGCATTTCAAGAGTTGATAAATATTGTAAGAATATTTTTACAGTATCTGTTGAAAGAGTTTAAGCTCCACAAGATTCCATCCAGGACGTTCTTACAGCTACTATAAGTGTCCTACAAGCGGAAAATGACCACCTTCTTATAAACAAAAACTACTTATTACATATTTATAATGACCTTGTAAATTTAATAAAGCAATCACCTGTATAACACCGCTTATAAAATATATTGTCTCTGCCAAATTGCCTGCTTTTTATCCTAATGTCGCGTTTAATCGACTTTAGTGAGCGTACTTTGTCTTGTTATAGATTTTAAGGTAATGGCGATCAGTTGATCAGACCAAATATTTTACGAGGCGATACATATTTTGTAGTTGATTGCCTAGACAAGCAAATTTGACTGCATAGTGTAATTTATTGACAAAATATGTATGACTTTATCCGAAGGTTTTTACACGCCGACAATTATCGCTATTATTATTAAAATATATTTTTAAAAATAAATCAAAAAAATATATTTGCCCAAAAGTCTATATTTCCGCATCCAAAAATCTTCCTGTCTGTCACTATTTTACAGTAAATTTAAAATAAAGCTATGTTTAAGTTTAATAAACTTATTAAGCACTTTATATGGCGTTACGACCTGTTTCGTACAAAGAACACATGGTTTACTATAATTACTGTTAATAGAACAACTATAACACTATTGTTCTCCCAACAAGTATATTAGGTATACAGACTTATCAGGAGGACCACCCTTCTAAACCAGTTTCTAAGAATGTGTGTGTGGTAGGTCAAAATCTTAGACTTTTATTTTGCTTACTATGCATTTATATTACATAAAAATGTTTTGTTTCTTATTGTTCAGTTATTAAGTTAAATGGCAATATATTTTGAAAATAATATTTTATAAAACTAAATAAAACACATTTTTAAAAATGTTATCTAGGCATTTGATAGCTCACTACTAGATATTTAAACATTCAGGCCACTGCATAATTTTTTTAGTTTTGCTTCGAAGACAGTTGGAGATGCCGTTGACCCTCATAAAATAATATGGAAATCGCACTGCAAAATATGGGTTTTATTTTAATTTATGATTCTAGATATACACATCTAACGTCTGCACTTAAAGCAGAAACGAGAATATACTTTAAAGAGACTAATGGTCTTCAAAATGTTTTTCACGTCGCTGTTTACACCGATACGCAAAGTTAAAATTGGTATAACAGCGTATGCTGCAAAAAATTTACTTTGTACACATGGTTGGGAATCATATTTTATAAAAACAATATCATTTTGTTGTATTTAAGCTCTATAGATATATACAGTTATCCACTATAGACCAAAAATTGTTACAGCACCTTTGCCCCTATAACTTAGGTTCTGTAAAGGATCTTATAGAATGACATGAAACTTGAATAAGTTAGTTTTATTATTTAGGACTGAGAATATTCTTAACACTAAAAGTTTCAAGTATTTTGCTCCTGATGATTAATTGTCTTGTGTAATGTAATAATAAAACCAATAACACCTCTATATGGGGAAAATTATAAGACAAATGTGCTGGTCGGGTAAGAGACGAAAAACTGTGCAGGCCGGACTAAAATTTACCTAACCACTTTTGTTATCAGTTATCAGTTTTACTTTAATTCCTACTTCACATTCTCTTATTTCCCTAAGATATAAATCCAGTCACTGCCAAACATGAAAAAGAAAATCTAAAACTAGTTTTTTGTGATCTAGAAACACAAAAATTTTGCGGAAATCAAAATAAATTCGCGATGACCTACTCGTAATTATCCGTGCATACTGCATAGTGCATAGAATTCCAAAGTTTAAGAAATACTGACCTATTATTATTTTTACATACCTGTAAAATTACGTCTTCGGGAAACACAATCACTTTAATATACTCAAACTCTTGTAACCGAGTCAATATTTCTTTCATAGGCTTACTCTGAGTTTTCTTTTCCATAGCGCATACCCCAACAAAAACGACTTTGCCCCCATCGTCCATGTCTTGGGAGTCCAACGCCGCGTTGTTGGGATCGCATAATACCAAATCTCCCTACAAATTAAGAACTTTTTCAACAACCGTAAGCCTTAACCTTAAAAAGATGAGGTAACCCACACCTAAGCAAAAAAATAGGGCAGTTATTTTACTATAAGTTAATATAATATATAATAAATATACACTTTTTAAACAAACTAAAATTAGATAATCATATATTATACTCTTTAAATATAAAGCGTTTTGATCCTAATTTCAAACGATAAATTAATATATGTTCAAATAGTCCAGTAAATGAAGGGACAAAGCTATAAATAAATCTGTACAGTTTTCCCTTGTGGAGCAATTCTTAGGTCTTCGGGGATGCTTTCGAGCGAAAAAACGTTTATCAACATTAATAGGTAGGAAAGAGCTAAAAATAGCCCTTGAAGGCCCGAAAAATGGGTTTCCCGCTAATATCTGCCAAAATATGCGAATTGAAGAATTTTTGTTTAGACAAAAAATGAAGATCGCTTTGTAATCAACAAAAATGGTCCTTATAATCTTTTTCGAAAAATCAATAGTTTCAGAAAACGGACCTCTGCCGCTCTACTGCTAGAATGCCGCTATCTTCATGAATTCACTTATAAGCGGGCAGACGAATTGTTCCATAACTCGGGCAATAATGTACATTTTTAATCATTCAAAGTGCATAGAAATGGGAAAACCCGTACCTATCATTGCATATGAGTTCGGGTCCATTCTAATTTTATAAAATATTAAAAAAGCAGGTTCCCACGTCGAAATCGTGATGAACTTTTTCTCGCTCGAAAGTATCCGCGAAGACCTAAGAATTGCGCCACAAATGAAAACTGTACATATTTATTTACAGCTTTGGGTACTTTCAGGTCTTCAGTTACTGGCTAAAAGGTAAAAAGCAACAAGTAGATATTAAAACATGCTTTTGTTTGATTTTCTATGTAGAAAAGACAATAAGAAATAAAAATGGACATTAAAATTTTAAGTTGTTCAAAGACTTTCATAAATAAATACAAAATTTAATAAGAATAAAGAATTGGTAATTTTTTTTTATGTAAAACTGTAG
This sequence comes from Listronotus oregonensis, assembly GCA_019359885.1. NCBI lineage: Eukaryota > Metazoa > Arthropoda > Insecta > Coleoptera > Curculionidae > Listronotus > Listronotus oregonensis. Next base: position 29,118 of record JAHBCN010009282.1, on the reverse strand, counting down.
AAAACCGCATTTGCTAAAAACCATACGGGATTTGAGAAAATTGAGCATTTTTTTATTGTTTTAAAAAAAAATAAAACTTCAGACCCATAGTATTTTTTTTTTTTTTTGACATGAGTTATTCAAAATAAGACACCAATATTTGTAATATAAAAATTTGATTGGTCAAATCAACCACTTTGTTACCATTTTTAAAAAATCTGTACTTGCTTATCTAGCGTTAAACTGTAGGTAGAATATTTTTTTTAACGTAAACAAATTGACTAGTTATTGTCTTCTTTTCAGTGCCAGTCCGGTTGAAAACTTCTATTTTTATTTTTTGTGGAAAGCTATGAACAGTTTTTAATATACTTTTATATACACAATAAAATTATAATTTATATTAACAGCTTTATTTTCGTATTACTAGATCTGCAAGTTTTCTTTTTTCATTTTAGTATTTTTTTAATTTAATAATTCATGTAACTTATTAAGACCCCTATTCGATGAATAAAATAAAAGTTGATGATGTTTAATCCATAATCCAAAAGCTCAGTTCTATACATACAATATACAAAAACTGAAACATTTACCGCTTTAAGATATTGAATTTCAGCTATATGTATTAGCAATATCTACGAATAAAAACAGCTACTATTAGTTTACAATAAAAAAAATCAACAAAACAAACTATACTTATCCTAGTTAAAAATACTTTTTAATATTACATATCCATTAAGAACAAAGATACAGGCATGATTTCTAAAAACAGAAGTCTATTATTATATGATTTTTTAACCTAAGTTATAAAAAATATTAAGCCTTATTATGGAAACTGCATACCAAACAAGTTTACAGTTTTAGAATTTTATTTTTATTCCAGTTTTAAAATCTTATTTTTTTAGTAACTTATTATAATTAATTCCAAGCATGAGTAAAAAACCATACAAAGTTCTTTTTATTTCGAGATCAAAATTTATTAAACGCTTTTTATTTCTTTCTCTTTTTTCAAAAAAATACTTTAAAAATTACCTAATTCACATCGTGCGAACTCTGCAGATCTTATTATTTTAGAACGTCAACCTATTTTAATTAGCCATATTTATCCAAATAAATGTGAATATCATAATTTATTAGTAAAATATACAATATAATTCATACAAGAAAGTTGTTTCTTTAACTAAAATAAAAAAAAGTAATATTTTTGAAAAACAAAAATTTGAAAAAGAGGTTAAAATTTTAAACGCTTAAAACCCATTCTAAAAAGTAAATCAAAAGCATTAATCTAAATAAAACCTAAATGAAAATAACGACGATAGATAGGATCAGCTAATATAATATTGTTATGACTTTCCTGGACTAAAAATCCGCATAGCTAATAGAAAGAAGTTATTATGGAAACTTTTTTAAATATTCACCAACAAAAAAGGTATAACTATGATTATTTTTTTAATGTTAACCTAACTTGTCACTTTCCTTATATCAGATATAAAATCACCATTTGTAATAAAAAACTTGGTATGTTAAACTCACTATTAACCTGTTATCATTTCGCTTTTTAACAAGCAACTAATCTATAAACAAATCATTGGCCAAATCTTACATACGGCATAATTGCCTGGTCTAAAGCAGCCAAAATTAACTAACTAACCACAACTAAATTAAGACTCCCAGTGCTTTAGGTACATCACGCACGGAGAAACAACACCATTTTTTATAATTCGCGTTTTTTCTATTCCGGTCCATGGCGATAAGTCTAATCCATTTTAAAATTTTCTTCAGTTTTCCGCTCGATCGGATATATTTAGTTATGCTCCAGTTAAGCTTTAACCCTTTTTTGACAAGAGCTCCGATAAAAGCATACAGGGTTGTTTTTCAAAAACCCACCCTACTTTATAACCCTTAAAATCTAATTCGAAAAGAGATCCTAATAAGATAAACAACATTTTAAATATATTCTTAATAATAAAGAAACAACCGCACCTATTTAAACTGAAAGTGGCTGAATCTAAGGTATGAGGTCATAATTTTCTTTTCGTCGAAATATAAATAAGATATTTTTTCAGGTTGGCACACTGTATAGCATAATTTTCATTAATGACTATTCGGCAATTCACGGTACCCCTAAAGCTTGGGTAAGATTAATAAAAATGTGAAAGGTAACGAGGCGCGGGATTCGAGCACTTTATGTTTGTACCGCAAAATCCAGTTTAAATTGAAATCGTATCAGCTTTCTTTCTCGAGATTCACAAAAAATGAAATTCATTTAAATTTTATAGAAAAAAATTAAAGAAAAAAGAACATTTCGCGAATTTTCGGTTTTAATTTTTTACCCTTACTCATAAATTAATGTTTACATTTAATTAAGAGTAAAATTATCAAATCATAAACTTAGAATTTAATAATTTGTTTTAATTATTTTCTATATTTAGCACTCAAAACTGTTAAATTTATCATTTATAAAAAATATATTTTTTGAATTTAACAAAAAAAAATAATGGACTGCAATAGAGATCTTTTATATATTGCTTATAATTTATTTATTTTGGGATGGTTTAGTTCCCATTTTAGGAAGCGAAAAAGCTTTAATTTGGCCCTTGACATTGAAATGTGTCCCGAAGAATTATCAAGGTGGAGTTTTTGAAGGTAATCAGTGCACACAAACTTCAGGATCCGGACATCTACGGTAATGTACTTACATATATATATATATATATATATATATATATATATATATATATATATATATATATATAATATATATATATATAATATATATATATATATATATATATATATATATATATATATATATATATATATATATATATATATATATATATATATATATATATATATATATATATATATATATATATATATATATATATATATATATATATATATATATATATATATATATATATATATATATATATATATATATATATATTGTTACAGACTTTAGTTAGTGTTTAGTTATTAGAAATATAAAAGGTTAGAATTATTTTATTTAGGTTAATAATTTATTTAAAATAGGTTACCTTAGTTTGTCCCTTTTTCGACGGTCATTGCGGATTATCCTGAGGGCGCTGGAGACATCCTTTTTACACTTTTCTTACATCCTGTAGTAAAAGAATCCTTCTAGCTAATTCTAGACTTTTCCAGACTTTTCCATTCTCTTCCACTTCACTATAAAAAGCGCGAGGAAAATCCGCACGGGCCAGTTTAGTTTTGCATTTCACAGAGATAAGAAGTTGACAGATAGTTAAAGGTTAAACAGTTGTCACAATAACGTTAATTTGAATTTTTGTTACCATAGAAACGTTTGTGAACCTGATTTGCAATAAAAAGGTGTAAAAAGCAGGATCCGTGTTTTTATACGGGGTGTCACGGAACATTTGGTGTCAGAAGCGGAACGAGGACCTACAAGAAAGCGAAAGTGATTAAGAATATTTGAATGCCTGTTGGGACCAGACAGCAAACAGCAGCTATGGAAGAATTAACTGCACTGATGAAGCAAATGATGGAAGACATGAAGACCAGCCAAGAATCCATGAAAGAAGATCTTAAGAAAGAAATGAAGACGAGCCAAGAATCCATGAAAGAAGATCTAAAGAAAGAAATGAAGACCAGTCAAGAAGATCTGAAGAAAGAAATGAAGACCAGTCAAGAAGATCTGAAGAAAGAAATGAAGACCAGTCAAGAAGATCTGAAGAAAGAAATGAAGACGAGCCAAGAATCCATGAGAGAAGATCTAAAAAGAGAATTAAAGACCAATCAAGAGGAAATGAAGAGAAGTCAAGCAGAAACAAGACAACAGATCGAAAAAATTCAAAAGACATCAAAAAGAGCCAAGAAGAAATGAAACAAGAGCTTAAAGAAAAGATGGTGAAAATTCGAGAACACCTAAAAGGAGAATTTCAACAAAGTCAAGATGAGCTAAGAAAACAAATGCTATTTGAATTAAAACTTACCAAGGAAGATGTTAAAGAAGAGATGCAAGAAATACAACAATCGGTTGAAGACAAAGTTTATCAAATCCAAGGTCAAATGCAACAAGAAGTCCAACATTTACAGCGACAGATTAAAAATATAGCTAGTACAGGTGTTGTTTCAGAATGTGGTACCACCGTAACTGTTATGAAACCACCCACTTTTGACGGCAAGGTACCCTGGGTTACGTATCTTCGACAATTTGAAGCTGCCGCCAATGGAAATAATTGGAGTTCACCAGAGAAGGCACGAGCTCTAGTACTAGCTCTTCGAGGAGAAGCTATGGAGGTTTTAAGAAACATTCCCGAGGAAAAGCAATGTGACTACGAAACCATTGTTAAGTTCCTGGAAATGAGATACGGTGAAGCTCACTTACAGGAAGTTTATAAGGCGCAGCTCCAAGGACGAAGACAAAGATATAATGAAAGCCTGCAGGAGTATGAAACGGATATCGTACGGCTTATAAATCTGACATATCCGGCATACCCAGAAGAAATTAAACAGGAATTAGCAGTAGGTAGTTTTATTGAAGGCTTACGTGATCCAGATATGAACCAGGCGTTAAGAATGGCCAGACTTAAGAAAATATCCGAAGCTCTTGCTTATGCACTTCAGTTTGAAACAGCTAAACAAACATCCAGAGGTCAGACAAGAGTTCGTTTGTTCCAGAAGACGAAAATTCAAATAATGATTTTGCAAGAGTGATGAAGGAGTTGCAAGAGATATTCCTTAAAAAACAAACAGAAAAAGACAGCACCATGACATTTAGACGAAGAAATAACATCTGTTGCTGGAAGTGTGGTAAAGAGGGACATGTCCAAAGAAATTGTACCAGATTTAATGTCCCTGCCAGTAGTTCTAAAAACTCCCAGTGCTACCAAGCCCCATCAACAACAATAATAAGAGTATCCCGGCTGCAAAACAACGGCTCCAGCTTGGTAGTACCTGGAAATATATGCGGTCGGGAATGTGAAATGGTTCTAGATACTGGTTCCAACATACTCATCGTAAGGCCGAACATCGTAGCCCACTGCAAAATATTCCGTCCAGAGAAAAATTACATTTTGGAATCTGCTAATGGAGAAGTCATACCAATTCAAGGAATACATGAAGCCAGAATAACCTTGGGGACGACAACCTTTATACACGTTGTGTTTGTTGCTGACATAATGGATGAAGTTATTCTTGGCCTAGACATTATGGAACATCAGAAGTTTGTACTTGACCTTCCACAACGAATACTGCGAACTAATAATGAAGAGATTGTAATGAGACCCCCACGGAACAATGAAGCATCCATTCGAGAAGTTGTACTTACAGAAGATGTCATACTACCCCCAAATTCAGAAGTCATTATCCAAGCAAGGTGTGAAGAATCAGAAGAAGGTGAAATCCTATTAGTCGAACCAATTGAAAATAGTCCACTATACGCTAAAGGAATTCTACCCGCAAGAACTCTGACGCAAAACAAAAGAAATACGGTATTTGTCAGAATGATGAACCTAAAGGACTACTCTCAACAAGTCAAAGAGGGTGACAAAATTGGTATCTATCAACCTGCTAATATGATAGTTACCAATACCTTTGCTAAACCTGTAGAACTTGCCTCAAGTAAACTACCTGATGCTCTGCAAGACCTGGTGATTTCATCAAAGGCCCTGCTAAATCCAGTGCAGGTTACTAAGCTGGAAGACCTTTTAAGAAGAAATCAAGACGTTTTCTCTCTCACTGAAAAGGATTTGGGAAAAACCAGCATAGTTCAACATCGAATAAATACAGGTGATGCGGCACCAATAAGGCAACCACCACGACGAATTCCTTTGGCTAAAAGAGACGAAGTTGAGAAGTTAATTGGAGACATGCAAAACCAAGGCATTATAGAACCATCCCAGAGTCCATGGTCATCTCCAGTAGTCCTGGTTAAAAAGAAAGATGGTTCTACCAGATTTTGTGTTGACTTCAGAAGACTTAATGACGTCACGAAGAAGGACAGTTTTCCATTACCAAGAATAGACGATACTCTAGATACGCTGACGGGTTCAAAATGGTTTTCGACCTTAGACCTGAAAAGTGGCTATTGGCAAGTAGAACTTCATCCTGAAGATAAGGAAAAATCTGCCTTCTCGACCGGAACCGGACTGTGGCAGTTTAATGTTATGCCATTTGGTCTATGCAATGCCCCTGCTACTTTTGAACGATTGATGGAGTTAACATTACGGGGACTAACTTGGAAAACATGCCTGGTATATCTAGACGACATTATTATTCTTGGAAAAACATTTGAAGACCACCTGAAAAATGTTGAAGAGGTTTTTCAGAAGCTAAGATCTGCCCAGCTGAAGCTTAGTCCAAATAAATGTCACCTTTTTCAAAAAGAAGTTAAATACCTGGGGCACATAATTACTGAAGAAGGAGTGAAAACCGATCCAGAAAAGACAGAAGCTATCCGAAACTGGCCTACACCGAAAAACAAGCATGAAATTAGAAGTTTCCTGGGATTGTGCACTTACTATCGAAGATTTATACATGGATTTGCTGACATTGCAAGACCATTACATCGACTTACCGAGAACAACAAAACCTATGAATGGACCGAAGATTGTGAAGCAGCCTTTATACAACTGAAAAAAGCCCTTTGCAATCCCCCAGTGTTGTCATATCCACAACCCAATCAAACTTTTATTGTGGACACTGATGCAAGCAATACTTCCATTGGTGGAATTTTGTCACAGATACAAGATGGCCAAGAAAAGTGATAGCGTATTTCAGCAAAGTTCTTTCAAAACCTGAACGAAATTATTGTGTGACTAGAAAAGAACTTTAGCTATCGTCAAATCTCTGGAACATTTTCATAAGTACCTTTATGGCCAGAAATTTCACCTGAGAACTGACCATGCATCACTTAAATGGTTGCTTCAGTTCAAGAATCCCGAAGGTCAGATAGCACGATGGTTACAGCGTGTTCAAGAATACGATTTTAAAATTGAACATCGAAGAGGATTGAACCATAAGAATGCTGACGCTCTATCAAGAAGACCTTGCCCCGAAGATTGTAAACATTGCAGTAGACGTGAAGAACAAGAAGATCCCGATGAATTTCACTGCCGAAGAACACGCATCCAGTGCTCTCAAGAATGGGACCCTAAAATCCTCGCAAAAGAACAACAAGAGGATCCTGATCTTGGAATATTGTGAAACTTAAGACAGAAAATTCAGAAAGACCCCATATCAGAGAATAGCTTCAAAGTCTCCGAGATTCAAAGGGTACTGGGCCATATGGGACTCTTTAATAATGAAAGATTGCCTATTAAAAAGAGTCTGGGAAAGTTCTGACGGCAAAAGCTATACCTATCAAACAATATTACCCACCAAAAGGATTCCAGAAGTATTGCAAGCCTTGCACAATGGTATAGGAGGTGGCCATTTGAGTTATGAAGACTCTAGAAAAGGTTCGAAAAGATTCTACTGGCTGGGAAGTCGTGCCGATGTCAAAGACTGGTGCAGAAGGTGTAAGGACTGCCCCAGCAAGGGACCTAAGACACGAAGCCATGGCAAGATGAAGCAATACAATGTAGGAGCACCTTTTGAAAGAATTGCCATAGACATAGCAGGACCATTTCCAACAAGTAAATCTGGGAATCGCTATATTTTGGTAGCGATGGATTACTTCAGCAAATGGCCAGAAGTCTACGCAATACCAAATCAAGAAGCTACCACTGTTGCCGACGTACTATTTCAACAATGGATTTGCCGATATGGAGTACCAAGAGAAATACATACTGATCAAGGTAGAAACTTTGAGTCCGATCTATTCAAAAACCTCTGTAATCGCCTGGGTATCCATAAAACCAGAACTACACCCCTTCATCCCCAGTCAGATGGAATGGTCGAAAGATTTAACAGAACTCTTGATAACTACCTGAAAATTGAGGTAAATGACCAACAAAGTAACTGGGACACCTGTATACAGCCGTTTTTACTAGCCTATCGCTCCGCAGTTCACGAAACAACTGGAACGTCACCTGCAAAAGTCATTTTTGGAGCGGAGTTATGCCTTCCAGTTGATTTACTTACTGGACGACCTTCACCAATGAAAAACCAGCAGAAGATTATGTAAGTCAACTCAGTAAACAGCTGCAAGAAATACACGAAGGGGTTCGCAATAAGCTAAAAAAAGAAAGTGACCGTATGAAGTCCCGCTATGACTTGAAAGCTAATCATAAGGGATTCATTGTTGGTGAAAAGGTTTGGTTATACAATCCAAGAAGAACCAAGGGGCGTTCACCGAAACTCAAGAAGTCATTGGAGGGACCATATAGAGTAGTGACCCGGCTTAATGATCTGGTGTACCGAATTCAGAAGAGCCCACAGGAGAAGATGAAAATAGTACATCTAGAACGGCTGTGCCACTATTAAGTCCGAGAAGATACTTGATCGAGACGGTCAAAACTTGGGAGAGGGCAATGTTACAGACTTTGTTAGTGTTTAGTTATTAGAAATATAAAGGTTAGAATTATTTTATTTAGGTTAATAATTTATTTAAAATAGGTTACCTTAGTTTGTCCCTTTTTCGACGGTCATTGCGGATTATCCTGAGGGCGCTGGAGACACCCTTTTTTACACTTTTCTTACATCCTGTAGTAAAAGAATCCTTCTAGCTAATTCTAGACTTTTCCAGACTTTTCCATTCTCTTCCACTTCACTATAAAAAGGCGAGGAAAATCCGCACGGGCCAGTTTAGTTTTGCATTTCACAGAGATAAGAAGTTGACAGATAGTTAAAGGTTAAACAGTTGTCACAATAACGTTAATTTGAATTTTGTTACCATAGAAACGTTTGTGAACCTGATTTGAATAAAAAGGTGTAAAAAACAGGATCCGTGTTTTTATACGGGGTATATATATATATATATATATATATATATATATATATATATATAATATATATATATATATATATATATATATATATATATATATATATATATATATATATATATATATATATACACTTATCCACTGTATCTTGTGACTTCCGGTAAAAATTAGGTCGTTGTTGCATCCTATGGAAATAGTAACGATATCTAAATATTAAAAATATGTATTGCGTAAAATGTTGCGAATGTTTCATTTCTGCTAAAAATGATAACTATACAAAAAAACCAATGATTAAATTTTTCCTATCTTAGTGACATCCTCTGTATATTGAGTATACATCACACTATATATCACCCGTTGTGACATCTTTCAAAGTTTTGCATTCTTAGTGGCATCCTTGCGTTGTTGCCGGTGTTTAAATTTATAGTTTATAATTATTATTGAGTTATATATTAAAACATCAAGTCAAATAACAGCTGATATCATAGATAGTTAAAAACCTTTGTTAATCAAAGTAGTTGACAACCGACTTTCCAAGTTGCTTCTTAGTGGACCAGTTGTAATTTTATAAAGCATGTTTAAAAAAGTTCGTACCGATCCAGAGCAATACAATTGAAAAAACTAGTTTCTCGGGTATTGACCATAGAAATGTATTTAAAAATAAAAAGGTAAATTATTTTCAAATTGCATTAAATCGATACATAATTTGTGTTTAACAGGGTCATTTTTTATATTTACGTGGCCTCTGCACGAGTTAATTTAGATGAAAGAAAAAAACTTTTAGAGTCTCTGTATAGAGCAGATAAAGTAAGTCATATTCAGGATTCACTTTTAGTTAAAATATATCTTTTAAATTTGACAGTCATATCAAAATCAATAAGGCTAAAAGCGGTACTATCAACGATTTTTAGCTAAAAGGGGATAGGTACTAAATATTGCTGTAAGTCTTTTCGGTGCGCCCGCACCGAAAAAATTTTCACCATAATTATACGAACACATTTCTATAACAATGCAATAAAATATTAAATGCGCACGAGAAAAATTTTCAACAACCATTGATACGAACACATTTCTATAACAACGCAAATATATATTGAATGCGCACAGGAAAATTTTTCAACAACCAACCATAGGAACACATTTCTATAACAACGCAAATAAATTAATATTACCTGTATCTTATAGCCTTAAATTTGACCTCTATTTACGTTTCAACGCATCATTTTAATCTAAAATGTACAGGTTTATCCATTATATTTTGACACCCACCTACAGCCTTTAGTATGGCCGATAGAAAAAAAAAACTTTAAATACAGAAGTTTTAAGGTTGCAAATAAAGCACCAGTTTTTTATTGGGATCAAAAAAATGAACATCGCAAAACTGTCAAAAATCAACCAACTATATATTTGTTAATAGAACACCCTCTATATTGTTAAACAAAATAAAAAATCTTTTTTTCCTGACTTCAAAAATATATAGTTTATTGACATTAATTGGTTAATTCGTTTTTGAAATATTTATGTTTTAAATTATCTGTCAGTTAGGGGACGTCGGCCACATTTGGCGGTAGATCGTCAAGTATGCCTTGATGCAAAGTGTAGCGGCTTCGTTGCAATTGTTTTAACAATGGGAGTTATGACAACTATAAGTGCCATTTTTCATCCACGTTCTTGTCATTTCAAAATAAAACCATATTGCTTAGACCAAATTAGGTTTTTCAAATGTTTAATTATATTCTTAATAGTATTTATTGATGGACTTCTTTGCCGGTATATTTGTCGATATTCGATTCTAACTCTTGTCACATTATTACCGTTTAAATAAAATAATCTTATTAATTGACGTTTTTCTTCCTCAGAATAACCCATTTTAAGAAATTTTTGATCTACACCATATGCTTTTATTTTTAAATGACGAGAACATGGATGAAAAATGCGCCTATAATTGTCATAACTACCATTGTTAAAACAATTGCAAATGCAGCCGCTACACTTTTTATCAAGGCATACTTGACTATCTACCGTGAAATGTGGCCGACGCCCCTAACTGACAGATAATTTAAAACATAAATATTTCAAAATTTTTGAAGTCAGGAAAAAAATATTTTTTATTTTATCTAACAATAACAGGGTGTTCCATTAACAAATATATGGTTGATTGTTTTTTGACAGTTTTGCGATTTTCATTTTTTTGATGAACTTTTATATTTAAAGTTTTTTTCTATCAGCCATAATAAAGGCTGTGGGTGAGTGTCAAAATATAATGGATAACCCTGTACTATTCAGAGAGATATTATGAAAAATACCTTACATTACATATTCGGAAATAGCTTTTTCAGTGCTTGCACGACTTCTGGTGTTCGGATACGCCTCCCACCATTGTCGCGCGCTCACCGAAAACGCCTTGTTTCCGAACTGGTAATGAAATATACTATTGATACAAAAGTTGAATAATTCTTCCCGAACTATCTTTTGGTAATATCAAAAATGTAGTTGCGCATCGCCAGATCAAAATATTTGAAAATCGATTTTTTTATTACATGGCACCCCCTGTATATTGTAGCATATTTGAAATGCTATTTGCGTCCTCTATTTAAGAAAATATAAAATGTCTATATTTTGTTCAGCCGTTTTTGAAATATCGAGTCTTAAAAGTTGTGAGACATACCCACCTCAATTACTGCAATTGTGGATCTCTCCAACATTGGTATCAAACTGGTCATTACAGTTTGTAAAACTTTAAACCGAAGTAATTTAAAAACGGCTGGACAAAATATAGACTTATTGCACATTTTTCATAAGAGAAAGCAAATAAGATTTCAACTATGCCACGATTTACAGGGAGTACCATTTAATAAAAAGTAATATTTTCAAATTTTACGATTTTGCGATGCACTGCACTGCATGCACTGATGCACTTTTAATACCTCTAAAAGATAATATAGAGCGAGAGCTGGCTGCAAAAAACCTGGCCTATCGAGTAACCGGATGAAATATGTTTTAAATAATACTACTCACTGCATCTATTGAAAAAATCATTTAGTGCCAGGGCAAATATGGTGCATAAAATTGCTATGTTTTTTCTAAGGTACATTTTTTGGATATGAACTATACCAATCGAGTAACCGCTTGAAACTAATTTTAAAATTTAGTTTTAAGTGAATAAAAAATAATTATAAACAAGTGCCTCGTTAAATCTGGTGCTAACCCCATAGCACGACACTTTTTTTATTATTTTTTTGTTGCGTTACTGTACCCATCGAGTAACCGCTTTAAACTATAATCAAATTAAAGTTTAAATATTTCTTATTAAAAAAATACATTAGTGCCACTTCTATTCTAGTGACAAATGCCTGGCACGATACTTTATATTTCTTCAAGCCCCATGCTACCGAGAGAGAGATTTAACATTAGAAAAAGATGCATGGAGACGCTGTCCAAACTTGATGCGAACATTGGGCGTCTCAGTTATTGAACTAGTTAAAGCATTTCAAATTTTTTGGAGTATATTTATTAATTAATGTTAAAAAAGTGCAAAGAGTGCTTCGAAACGATAACATGACGATAATGATGATGATGATCATGATGATATTTAATGATAATTCCATATATATATATTTCAATGTATATTTTTAGATATTTAAGTTTTTTATTAATTTTATAGTAGAATATATGAAAAAAATTGCATTGTATTTCATTTTTATACTTTATAAAACACTCGTATAAATAAAAAAAATACTTAAAAATCACTATAATGGTTCATCAAATGTTTATTCATTTATTCCAAAATGTTTCTATAATAGGTTGTATAAGTAATGGCATGGGACTTGAAAAAATATAAAGTATCGTGCCAGGCATTTGTCACTAGAATAGAAGTGGCACTAATGTATTTTTTTAATAAGAAATATTTAAACTTTAATTTGATTATAGTTTAAAGCGGTTACTCGATGGGTACAGTAACGCAACAAAAAAAATAAAAAAGTGTCGTGCCATGGGGTTAGCACCAGATTTAACGAGGCACTTGTTTATAATTATTTTTAAACTAACTAAACTTAAAACTAAATTTTAAAATTGGTTTCAAGCGGTTACTCGATTGGTACAGTTCATATCCAAAAAATGTATCTTAGAAAAAACATAGCAATTTTATGCACCATATTTGCCCTGGCACTAAATGATTTTTTTAATAGATACAGTGAGTAGTATTATTTAAAACATATTTCATCCGGTTACTCGATAGGCCAGGTTTTTTGCAGCCAGCTCCTAGACTAATATGGGAAGAATTGTGGTAAAAGTTTTTTCATATCAGTTAAATTAATTCGTGCAGAGGCCACGCAAATATAAACAATGATCCTGTACTGAGTGTTCCAACGAGGACTGCATTGTTGTTTATTTTTGTCTTCCCTGTGTTTCCAAAATAGCTAACCGATGTATTTTTTTTGTGCTATTTTTGGATCCAGAATTTCAGTTATTTAAAATCGTAGCCCCAGTCGACAGTATACTAACACAGCATTGAAAGCACAAAACACGAAAGAAAAATAAGGAGTATGGGAACAGCAGGAACAAAACTGAGAACAGGGAAACCACACAAACGTAATATATAAATATACCTCATACTTATTATATACGACATACAGTCCCTAGCTAAATGATTAGAATTAAAATTAAAAAAGAGAAAGATATTGAAAGAATGTCGGTTGTCAGATCTGTGATCTGTCCAAAATCCAGTTATAAAATAGGTGTGTACAATTGGGTGTAGTCGGTCAGCCGATTGCTGTTTATTGGTAAAAAAGTGATCCCAACAAAAAATAATTTTTGTTGGGATACAGTTGACATAGGGTAATTATTATTTATTTATGCGATTTTTGTCAAGATATGCAAAATTATGCGACTTTATTTAGAATGCGAAAAATTATTATCTGGCATGTCAGATTATGCGCAATTCGCATAGTTATGCGCCAGTTAGCAAAATTGATTCTAGCCCTGAATAATGCAGACGCTAATCTATTTATAACTTCTTACAAAAGTGGCGTGAAGCGTTGTTGCCAATTTTTCCGGTTTTTGCCGGATGTTACAAAGTAATACATATCAAATTTAAAATATATAGCAAGGAAAAAGGATGTCACGAAGTTGTGAGTGTATGTAATAAGTATACACAAAATATACTCCACAATTTTTTTTTATGGATGTTGCCTGTTTTTTCTCTGCATAAACTCCAGTCTTTGTGACATCCTTCTTAACTAGGTACACCCCTCATCTACTGATCAAGTTACGCACAAAAACGTTGAAAAACGTTGTGACATCCAAAATTGGAGGTCACATCGTTAGCGGATGTCACAAGAAATGTAAAAATTTTGAGGAAAGATGTCACGACGTTAGGAGGACGAATTTATATATATATATATATATATATATATATATATATATATATATATATATATATATATATATATATATATATATATATATATATATATATATATATATATATATACAAGAGAATGCATTTATTTTGAAGATATGGAAATAAGTTACTAGGAAAAGTTGTTCAAAATTAAAGATAGTCCAAAACTATTTTCAAAAAATGGCCTACTTTTATTTATTTGCGATTAAATTAATTTTAATACCAATTTAAATTTTTAATATTATTTTATCAAATTTTGCTGTTGAAGCTGAGTTTTGGGTAATAAATTATAAAAGGAAAATCAATAAGTTGTCACATCAACCCTACTAGTAAATAAAGAGTTGTTAATTTAATTAGATAATATTAAAATAATTTTATCAAAATTAATAAAAGTAGGCCGTTTTTTTTGAAAAATGATATTAAAACATTTTTTATTTTTGAACAACTTTTTTGAACTTATTTCCATATCTTCCAAATAAATACTTGATCTTGAACCATTTAAAGTTTTTCAATTTTCTGGATACCGGTATAAAATTTGTTAAATGTTTTTATCCCAATCTTACTTGAAGTAGCAAAATTTTTTAAGGAGATTTTTGATAAAATAAAAAAAGAAGTTTTTACTATTCAACACCTTTCCGTGGACGTATTGGCCACGGAAAAGGTGTTGAAAGAAAAATTTTTATTTTTAATTTTATCGAAAAAAGTTATTGTAATAAAAATGTTTGCTGTTCTAAGAGTAAGATTAAAAAACATTTAAATATTTTAAGGGTTTCAGAAAATTGAAAAAACAAAATGGTCAAATAAAGTGATTTATATACAAAGATATGGAAATAGGTTTAGAAAAATTTTTTTAAACGTAAAGGTAGTTCTAATACCAATTTTCAAAAAATCAACTTTATTTTTTGTGATTAAAATTTTATTATCAATTAACTAATTCCAAATTTTTACTAGTAGGGTTGATAGTGATGTTTATTGATACTTTTTTTTCATTAGCCCGGTATCTCAGCTTTAAATGCTTCAAAGCAAAAAATTTAAATAAATTGATATTAAAAATTTAAAACAATATTAAAATAAATTTTCACAAAAAAAAGTAGGCCGATTTTTTCAAATATTGTATTGGACTTCTTTTAATTTTGAACAACTTTTCCTATAATTATTTTCATATCTTCTCAAATAAATGCCTTTACTCTTGTACCATTTTAAGTTTTTTCAATTTTCCTGAAACCTTAAAAAATTTTAAATGTTTCCATCCCAATCTTACTTTTAGAATAGCAAAATTTTTTATCAAGAGAGATTTTTCGATAAAATCAAAAAAAAAAAAGTTTTTTTCTCTTCAACACCCCGTGGACATATTATATATATATATATATATATATATATATATATATATATATATATTATATATATATATATATATATATATATATGTATATATATAATAATATATATATATATATATATATATATATATATATATATATATATATATATATATATATATATTATATATATATATATATATATATATATATATATATTATATATATATATATATATATATATATATATATATATATATATATATATATATATATATATATATATATATATATATATATATATATATAATATATATATATATATATATATATATATATATATATATATAAGTAAACGCAAAACAATTTCCGATGCACGTCATCAATCAGCTGATAAATAATACTCAGGTCCCCAAACGTGACGAAATAAAATCTAGGTAAAAATATTACAATTTGGCCTTTAATGAATTTAATCAAAAGTATTTCATTTCACTTTAATACTAACTCAATTACATAGAATATTTATATCAGTTAAATCTGTAAAAATTGGTTTAATTTGAATTTTATTATTGTCATGTTGTCGTATTTAGCGACGTTGCCGTTCATTCTTTGATTTTATGCTTCCTGTCCAGCTGTTATTATGTATAACAATTTACTAGTTATTGTTGGTGTGTATTTTTATCAGTGTTATTTTAAAAACTGTTTTTTTGAAAACAAAGACTTTGTAGTTTACTGTGCATTTACTTCTACGTTCGTTCGCTCAAAATGCCGAAGCATTTAAACAGCCGATGCAAAGAGCTAGTAGCTAGTAGCAGGTTTCATAGTCTGGACACTTTAGGGATGAAAGAACGAACAAAGTGGGAAGATCGGGCCTCACGTTGGACTGTAAAAGGATGCATAAAGTGGCACTACATGTTGGTCTGTTGGGAACTGCTAGGGGAGGAATTATACTGGCTAACTCTTCAGGCAGAAGCCGTAAAATACCTACAAAAGAGGGACAAATCCCCTACAGCTTGTCGGACGGCAAGAGAGGGAAGCTGCTAAGTGTGGTAGGAACGCCATTCCCCAGACATGAGAACAATATTCTAAAGAGGGTCTGATCTGGGATACATACAGTGTATACAGATTAGAAGGAGAGAAATACTTTCTGGCTCGAAAAAAAAATCCAAGATTTCTTGAAGCTGCTGGGCTATGTATGTAATGTGTTTGTGTCAGTTAAGATTATTCTCAAAAGTAACACCTACAAGGTTAAATAATTCTTTGTTCTGCAGAACTTGGCCACTCGTATATAACGACAGCGAACATGACTGTGTTTTGGAGGCATTAAAAGTGGAGAAGATTTTTCACGCCCAATCCAAGATTACTTTAAAGTCTTGTGGAAGAGATATCTGCATTGACCTGCGCTTGTTTTTCAAATCAGAATTACAGGGTGGCTTAGGAAACGGAATATTAGAGTGTATATTAGTTTTTCGGATATAATGACACGTTCTATATGCTAACTGGCGTAATTATTGTGTAATAGTTTGTAATGAATAAATAAAGTATATGACTAAGACATGTAGCCAAATAAATATTTAATTTTTAAATTTCGTTTGATTAAGGAGTGTAAAAATATCATTTTTAAAAATAATACAATAAATGCCAATATAATACGAATATTACATACTCAGTATTTTTATCACTATCTGGCAACTGGCAACATCCACGTCACGAAAGCATATGACGTCATCGGAAATTGTTTTGAGTTTATATATATATATATATATATATATATATATATATATATATATATATATATATATATATATATATATATATATATATATATATATATATATATATATATATATATATATATATATATATATATATTATATATATATATATATATATATATATATATATATATATATAATATATATATATATATATATATATATATATATATATATAGATATATATATATATATATATATATATAATATATATATATATATATATATATATATATATATATATATATATATATATATATTATATACGGTCTGCGTCGTCTTCAACTGCAGTTGGAAAGGTAAACTTTCGGAAACTAATTGTTTATAATATATGTTGTTTGAACCGGCTAACGGCTGACATGTCCGCCGAGTAGTTTTTTTAAAATCGCCGGTTAAACTTACTTATTTTGTAATTGTCCGATTTAAATTTAAGAAACGGATTATTAAACCTAAAATTTTGTTCTAGAACTTATATATCTTCGATTTCTATAAAAATTTGGCGAAAAGTGTAAGAAACCGCTGCGAATACGCTCGATCTTGCTTCTGGGGCAGAGTGATGGGAGGTCAAGGAAAGCTAGAAAAAATGTAACACGCCAGGTATTGGTATTTGTCCTGGCTTACTTAAAACCCCCACTACTCTGCTCCAACAGCGAGATCGCGCGTGCAACGCAATGTTTGTAGCCGGTTTTCTCACTTTTTGCCAAATGTATATAAAAGTCGAAGATATACCAGTTGTGGTATAAAACTTGAGGTTTAAGAATTCGTTTTCTAAATTTAAATCCGACAATTACAGTTATTGCGCTAAGTCGTCCAAAATATCACTGCAAAATATTTAAACTGCGATTTTGAAAAACTACTTGACAGACAGTGCACACATTTAGCCTGTTTAAACAACATATTATAAACAATCATCTTTGGAAAGTTCAGCTTTTCATCTTTAAGAAGGTCCAAGTTATGATTTTTTTTAAATAGTTAATTTAAAAGGTTTTTCCAGCTTTTCTCTGCGAAAAAGCACTGGTAAGGTTCAAAATAATTTTGTTTGATTTTCGATTCTTTACAAAAGTCCTATGAACAGTTTAGCGATTAAATTACAATTAAATATGTTTTACTCTAAGAAATGGCAGTTTTTATAGGTTTTTCCACATAAACAACAGGAGCACCACTTTCCAAAAGATAGCACTGGTAGTTTTCTGTTAAATTTTAGGTACCTAAACATCTTTTATTTTGCTTTATAAACTGTACTATACAGGAGGCTTTCGAAAATAAAACATAAATATCAAGTTTTAGCTCTCTTTAATTAATGACTAATATAGCGAAAATGTTTTTACCACAGTATTTTTTTTAAGGTAACAGGTACTGATTTATTAAACCTAACTGGCTTTTATCTCCTCATTAAAGAATGCCCAACTTACCCTTATTTTTAAACTTATAGTTTTAGTAGTTCCATAAACTTCTATAAAAAAATTAATAGTTTCCAGATATTATATAAACCCCAAATTAAGACATAGAATTTAAACGGTCAAAGTTAAAAGGAGAGATTTTGGCCTTTTCAAAACGATAGACCTAAAGTGGTTGCGGATAAACTGGAATTGAAAATTTTGGGACTGCTGTTAAGATCGGAACAACAAAATAAATAGCTATGACACGATTAAAAAAGGTATTTTGTTTTAATTTGCATGTATAGGTTCTAATATTCTTTTAAAACAAAAATGTAAATTTTTAGAAATTAACTGTACTATATACAGGGTGATTGGTAAATAGGGGCGAAAAATGAAGAACCGAATTAATTTTTTAATTCTAAACGAAAACCAAGAACACTTTTTTTCAATTTTCCTTCGTTTCAAGATATTTCACTTTAAAGTTTTGCCAAAGACAAATTTTAAATCACATTGTGGGTGTCGCTAATCTTAGTTGGCGCTTTCAAACTATTACATTATATGAAATTAGGTTCAAAAGTTAGACACTTGTCAATCGGTTATAGGAAAAATCGCGACAAGCAGCTAGAGCGTTTCCATCGCAAAACCCATACACATAAACAATATCACCATATTCTTCGTTAGTGAAGTCCATTTTCTTGTGATTTTTCCTATAATAAATTAACAAGTGTCTAACTTTTGACAAAGGTCAAACTTGATTTCATATGGCGTAATAGTTTAAAAGCGCCAACTAAAATTACCTACACCTAGAGTGTGATTTAAAATTTTTTCTTTGGCAAAACTTTATGGTAAAATATCATGGAAACGAAGAAAAATTTGAAAAAAAAGTATTCTTGGTTTTCGATTCAGAATTAAAAAAATAATTCGGGTCTTCATTTTTCGACTCTACTTACCAATCACCCTGTATTACAGGAGGCCATCTTTAATACAAGCGACTTATTAACAAAGTCATTATTCCAAAGCAAATTGTTTCATTCGAGCCCTGCCCGTCATTAATTGGTACCATCAACAACATCAGTACAAATTTAATTCAAAATACATGGATTAAAATTGGGTCCTTAAAAATTTTCACGATTAGTTAAAATAACATTTTTATGAACAATTTGATCAAGAATATGTTAAAAGTCTTCGTCGGATGTAAGGAAATCGAATTTTAAAAAATAAGGGATTGGATTCTTGTTTATTGACATAACTCTTACCGGATGTTTATTTATGCAACTGTTAGAAAAAGCTTTTACACCTGCCAATATAGCTACTATTAAAATTATAGTGTTCCCTAAAAGCCTATTTTTTAGGAAAATGTAGCATCACACACAGCTATTCTTGTGTAGGAAAGTATCAAGTATCCCAATGAATTAGTTATGTGTACGCATTGGAGAATACCACAAATTTTGGTAGTACAACTGCAGAATTTAAAAACAGACTATAATTTTTAGGAGATTTATGAAAGTCATTTTAACCATTTAATATTCAATGCCACACCACCTTAAACTAAAAGGGTTAGTGACGATATATTCGGTTTACGTAGACCTTTTAAGCAGGGAACCAATTTTGGGATTAAACCTCCTGACGCGACATTTCAAAAGACGTTTTGAATACGTAACATCAACACCCTGTATTTTGGAAAGGAGACTTTATTAATATGAACTTTTCTTTAAAAGACTTTTAAGAAATCAACCTCTTAAATATTTTAGATTACTTAGGCAGCACCCTGTAGGCTACTGCTAAAAATATGGTTTTTCTATCTTTACCAACTCCTGAAATATTAGCCCGTACGATTTTTTTTGAACGCCAGGTACTAAACTATTTTGAAGATGCATATCAATACTTAAGAAAGTAAATTTTGTTAAACTTCAATAAATTTAGATTAACCTGGTGTTTATTTAGAAACAATAAATAATGACTACATTAGTATTAGAATTAGGTTTATAGGTAGATAATTAAAGTCGGTACATAGACTTAAAAACAAGGAACTCTAAGCAAAACAATTTTTTACTTATCTAAGTATTATATCGAAACAATTAAAGTTATAAAAGTACAGAATATTGATATAATGAAATTTTCAAATAAACATTTTTTCTCAGTATTACACACGTAAAAACTTTAATCAGCTGTTGAGTGGATTTTAGCCCACTTTAGTTATGCCATTTCAGTGATGTTAAATTTTATTGTTGTAGGTATTTCGTAAAACCATAGTTTAATAATTTTATGTCCCTGTATATTTCTTCTTAAATTAGACACGATCAAAATTAGTTAAAAACTTTAATAAGAAAAATCTTGCTAACATTTTAACTTGTAAGATACTTCTATAAGATTCAGAAAACCGATGCTCAATATGCAATTATTTTTTTTATGTAAAAATAAAGTGATGTGGTGGTAATGGTAACTTTAAAATGTATCCCATAAGAAACTTGTAAAATTAATTTTATAGGTGGTGTCCTTTCCCTAACAACTTACAAAAGGTTGTGACAAAAAAATTAAAAAGGAAATTTGTTTCTCTCATCCAAGGTTAATAAAACTTTGTTAATTACTTCGGATGTTACAATTTTTTTTAATGTCATCAGCATTTGTAACAGGAAATACCAAGAAAAATATGGCAAAATTTAATATTACGGATCTATACCATATATTTAAATGATAACTTTTGGAAAATTCCAGACATATTGTAAAACGAACTACACATCTTTTATGCATAAAAAAAAAATTGTTTCTGTACAACCTAATTTTTTACTCTTAAAAGTTGTATGGGATTTGCACCGAATCATTTTAAAAAGAAAATTAATAGGCCACTCCTTATTCCTAAAGTAAAAATTATTTTGAAATCCTCATTCCTTTCTAAGCAAATCAGTTATCATCGGTTATCATAAAAAGTTTTTTCTTCAAACTTTAGCGTTACAGAAAAGCTGTCCTGCAATTATCTCATTTACAGGCAATAATAGTGAATAGCTACAAAAATTTTATAGACATAAAAAAGAGGGCCAAATCTTTTTTAAACTTGAAAGAATTTTAAATTAAAATGTAACCTTGTTAAAAACTTTAAGACCGATGTTTTTCTGGTCTTAATTATTTCTTACGTAACGTGTTTGGCATGTGTGGGAGCCATTCGTGAAAACCTCATGTTTGACAAGTAGCACTGATAATGGCGATTTAGCAGAAAAACGCTCTGTTACAATATTCAATTTGTAATATACAAATAAGTCTTTCAGCCGCGTTTACACTAAGCAACTTGTTTAATAAACTTGTGTTTTAAAACCGAGTTGTACAACAAGTTCAAAAACGCTATATAAAAGTTGTAGAATGTTTTACAACAAGCGTGTTGTACAACCAAAATCGTGTTTTTGAACAAGTTGCAGCCTTCCCGGTCCGAGTCGGGAAACATCAAAAGAAAGTCGACGTTTCATGAACTTGTTTATCAAACATGTTTAAAATTGTTTTGCGCTGAGCAACTTGTTTATACAACAGTCAGTGTGCCTCCGGCTGTCATCTAGTAAACATCGCATAATCTGTCTGCGCTGTTTTTGGTTTTTGTGATAATTGTGCTAACGGAGTCGCGTCAGGCAGACGTTTTTAAGTTAATCGAGGAATACAAGGAAAGGAAACTATTGTGGGACCCTACGATGGACGATTTTAAAAACAGAAACAAACGGCACGATGCTTGGGTTGAATTGGATGAACAGTTAATTGTGTCGAATTGTGTTGAAATTTTATACATATAGAACAAACTCTTCTAAGAGTCACCAGAAGCCAAAAATCGTAGGGTTACAGCTAGTCTTTCTTTCACCGGAATTGCATACCTAAATGATATAGTTTTCATTTAAATTTGTCCTCCGATTCGCAGAATCAAGTACTCAAAGTCTGATCTTGTCGTTCTTAAGAAGTTCTTCCCAGCAAACAAGTATCTGTCATCTCTTTGCAAATCGAGTATTAAATCACTACCACTATATTTCTTCCTTGCTTTCAATAAAGGACTTACCCAAAACCGTCTTTTAGCCCTTACATTCTTCGAACAGCATATAACCACACAAGCGGCGGCAGCAAGCATCACGTCCTCATTGCTTGAAGCTATCATTGCAACTAGAGGTGAAGATTTAAACATGTTGCAGATGTCAAAGGATGTTTTAGCCCTTTGTTTAAAAACAAATGTTTAAAGAAGTTCGATGAACAAAAGTTTAAGGTTTGTAAAACAAAAGTTTTATTGAACATGTCAAACAAACAAAAGTTTATTAAACAAGTTGCATAGTGTAAACGCGGCTTTCCGCATTTCCCTTATTTTTAATACGTGTACTCAGTTACATTCTTCAAAAGTTTTTGTAACAATTAACTAATTATGAAACAAATATTGAGTTCAGTAACAGTAACCAAAATATTAATATATTTACCACATTATGATCGTGATCGCATTGCTGAGACTCCCCCCAATCGGAACTATTGCCGATATGGAACATCTCAAATTAGAAACCGCACAATATTTACGCGTAAATTCACAAAAGATACGATACTGAGAGATAAGTTGTAGAGGCCAGAACACGCTTAAACGATTGAAATTGCATATTATTTACTCTCAGTTAATTATTGGGCTGTTATCAAGACCTTAACTTAATGATAGTGTTAATTGCTTTTAAGTTATAAATGTGATTTACTTTGAATTAACTTGCCTTTTATAAAGGTATAATGCATAATTGCTCTGCGCCGATTAAAAATTCTTGACTAATTTGTATACAGTAATAAATAAATAAAAATAAATAAATAAATAAATAATATATATATATATATATATATATATATATATATATATATATATATATATATATATATATATATATATATATATATAAGTGTGTCCCATATTGGGCCTGCATGTATTGGTAACTCGGGAACCATTAGAGCTACAGTGTTGGTTAAATTAGGAAAGTTTTAGACAATTTAATTGCAAAATTAAATCTGCTTTCAGATTTTATTTATCTTTCATGGTTTTTGAGATAATTAAGAAAAACCAAAATGGTGCATTTTTAACTTTTGCCTGTAGCTCGCAAACTACCAATTTTACGGTTTTAAGATTACTACATTATTAGAACACTTTTTTAAGAAGAATTTAATTTAAGTAAAAATATTTTTTAAACTTAATTTATTTTTGAGATATTTACCCAAACTTTGGATTGTCATAGAACGCCAAGAGCTCTTCAAGAGCTTTTCATTGATGTATCACAAGTCGAGGTTTTCAGATTGCTTAAGCTCTAAAAACGATAATTTTTGTGTATTTGATAGTAGGCTTAGACTAGACTGCGTATGGCCGCCCCGTTTCATAAAAACAAATGATATGCATCTTATAATTTAAATAATGTAAATGTCAAAATTAGCGTGCATCTTATTTCCCGTTTAGAAACGCCTTCAATAAAAATTCAAGTTTTGATTATTTTAAGTATGTATTTACAATAATGGCTCTTAATTATTCCAATGATGAAAAGGTGGATATGCTAGAAATTTAGTTTAAATCTAACAGAAATACAGAAGCTGCAGCACTTGCATACGAAGAACAATTTCCGGAGCGGCAACAACCTAACCAAAAAATGTTTACTGATACATTTTGTTTTACAGTTGGGTTTAATTATTATTAGTTTAAGGTAATATTAGGAAGTAATAATTTTTGCAAAAAGCATCACTTTTTTTGTATAAGTTTTGAATTTCGCTCTCACAAAAGATCCATAGGGTAACAAATTCATCATTAAGAATCTTAAATGTCTATGGTTAGGTTGATGCCGCTCGGATGCGTATCATTTTTTTTATGAAACGGGGCGGCCATTACGCAGTCTAGTCTAAGCCTACTATTAAATAAACAAAAATTATCGTTTTTAGAGCTTAAGCAATCTGAAAACCTAGACTTGTGATACATCAATGAAAAACTCTTGAAGAGCTCTTTTCAAAAATGTAAAATCCAATATGGCGTCCGTATGAAAATCCAAAGTTTGGGTAAATATCTCAAAACAAATGAAGTTAGAAAAATTTTTTTACTTAAATGAAAAAGTGTTCTAATAATGTAGTAATCTTAAAACCAAAATTGGTAGTTTGCGAGCTACAGGCAAAAGTTAAAATGCACCATTTTTTCTTAATTATCTCAAAAACCATAAAAGATAAATAAAATCTGAATGCAGATTTAATTTTGCAATTAAATTGTCTAAAACTTTCCTAATTTAAACAACACTGAGCTCTAATGGTTCCCGAGTTACCAATACATATAGGCCCAATTTGGGACAAAAATTTTAAAGAAAGATAGACGACTACAAGATGTACATGCACATAATAATACAGAGCATTCAATTTAAAAAATGCACCATCGCGACGTCACACTTTTTATGACACCCTGTATATCCAAAATTATTTTCCTGATATGCACCGTGGGTTAAAGGTAACGTCTGCAAAATATGAAAATTTTACATTGAATAATAATCTTACATTTCCACGTTAGTGGCTTCGCAAACAAGCACAAATGTCGTATTTGGGGCTTGGAAAACAAGAGAGATTGTTGAAACAAAATGCATCCTCAAAAAGTCACTGTTTGGTGTTCCTTTGGTCCGGAGGCGTATTTTTTCGAGAATCATGCGGAGAATGCTGTGACGGGTAATGGCGTTCGTTATCGAAACATGATAACATATTTTTTCTGGGAGCAGTTGAATATCGAAGATTTCTGGTTTTAACAGGACGCGGTCACCGCCACTGACAGGAGAAACCAACAATTACTGGGCGGCAAGTTGCCCGATCGCAATATTTCACATAACGTTGACATTAATTGGTCGCCGCGATCGTGTGATTTAACTCCCGCAGATTTTTTTCTTTTGAGGTATTTGAAGAGCAGATTATACAACAATAAACCGAACAGGAACGAAACAGCCGGC
The DNA here is from genome assembly GCA_019359885.1 of Listronotus oregonensis. Lineage (NCBI taxonomy): Eukaryota > Metazoa > Arthropoda > Insecta > Coleoptera > Curculionidae > Listronotus > Listronotus oregonensis. The sequence continues at coordinate 3,448 of JAHBCN010009282.1, read as the reverse complement.
ATAGAACCCAATTTGTGCAGCAAAGTAGTAAAATTTTAACAAACGGATTACGCCATGTCACGTGAGCCGCGGCGGTCATTTACATGATATCATTTTGTTCACATAATTGTAATATACTAACCTTAAAGAGCAAATAAACATGTTTTATCTTTTACCTTCTACGTGTTTTGTTTTAAATATTTTAATGTGGAAATTCAAAACGAATCACTCTATATTAAACCGGGTGTCTATAGCCGGCTTTACCTTTTTTGCATTTTTTAGGATAGAAAAATAAAACTAAGAGATGTAATATAATGTCGAATTTGACGTTTTTGACAAGTCACGTGATTTCCAGTGACTTCCGGTCCCGGAAACGTCCTCCCCCGATTTTCAAATGAGACACACCGGTATTTTTTACATTTTTGGATTTTAACATTTTTTAATTTGATTCAGGGGGCAATAATGGTCCAAAAATTAATTTTTAACAATAATTAATTTAACAAAAATATTAAACACCCAAATGTTAATTTTGTCGCGTTTTAAAATTTCAAAATGAATATAATTCCTTTTTTTAAATGGGAAGATAGGGTTCACCTTGTCATTTAATGATATCCCCAAATTTTTCTTTTATTTTGAAAATGCAGAAAAAAGGGGTGAGCCACCTTGAGACACCCGGTATAATAAGTATACTAGGAAGACCTATACTAATAAATAATGGGTTAAAAATGGATTAAAAAATCTTTGTTTTAAATAATATCTACACTGTTATGCTATAAAAAAAACAGGATTACATATGCTCTGACGTTCTATAAGCAAACATATGGAAATAACATACAGATAGCAATAACGATATGCATAATGACGAAAATGTAAAACAGAATACACTTTTAATACAATGTTAAAACACTTACACAAAAAACTCTAAGGGACTATAAAAAAAGAATAAAGGCAATTTAAAACCAAAGAATATACACCCTATTTACAATATAGAGCACATTATTTATACTTAAAAATAATTACAAAGAAATATTTTTAAAAATAAGCTCTATTCAAAATAATATTCTAAAGTTAGATACTTTGCAAATTTTTTCTGCTCATTTTAAATTGGCCTGGTTGATCCCTATTAAAACTATGAATATACAGGAATATTACATTAAGAAACAAAACAAATCGCAAGGTTCTTTATATTTAAACGTTTTCAAAGAAAACGACAAGCATTTTTTTAATAATCCACGTGACTTTTACCGATTAAGCAATCTGCGTTAAAATTTTCTCTCGCCGGCAGCTTGCCGTCAACTTAGAGTTTTTAACATTTTTGGCATACATTAAATAGATTTTTAAGCGTCTTAAGTAATTTTAATTTATTTATTCAAATTCATCAAGACAATCACAAATAGCACATGGAATCTGAAGACGGGATCAAATGCTCGCTCTTCTGTACTTTCTCCATTCTTTAATCGCCACCAATCTTAAATTGAAATCCATTTTGAAAAACTTAAGTTCCAAATACCGCAAATTTTGACATAAATTCCGCACATGTTTACAACTCAAAAGTTCTTCATATGACAGGCCTGTGACAAAATTAATGACATGTTAGCAAAAGGAACTCGGGATATATAGAGTGTTTTGATTTGCTATTAGTAGCAATTATTGATTGAGTCGTTTAACATAATTAGTTTTGGACTTTATTCCCAATTTGTAAATTTTCAGGTTTGATGCCATAATATGATATACAATCAAAAACTTGTCACGGTTAGTTTTTATTCCTAGGTTTGTTTTTTAAAATTTAGTTTGTTTACCTTAATGCAGTTCGGTTTTAATTTTTTTTTGAATTATTTTTAAAAAAGGCTCCAAATTTTATTGTAATTGCTGGGTTACTTCTGTCTTTATCGCCTTTGTATCCTACCTTATGCTTTACGTTCTTTTTTCCCCCTTGCATTATTACTAAAAAATTAACATAAGATACCTCGAGTCGATGACTGGCCTTAATTTTGTTCGATGCAACATTAATTTTGAGGTACATCTTTCACTATTGACTAAACCAAGCTTATTAAGTAGGTTAGATTCACTTTTTTATAAATCAATGTTTTAATTTTAAGCAGGGACTTCCTTAAAAGGTTTTTGAATTAACCATGTCAGGGGTTCGTAAACAAATTTTGTTTCTCCAGCATATAAACCGATGAAAAAATTTAACAGTGTTTTAGTTTTATATGTCCCCTTCCATTCTTAAATTAAAAAATTTCAGTTTTAAAAAACTAAACTACACATTGTTATATTAAAAAAATTTAACTATGTTTTTTTTTTTTGTTTTATTAACGTAAATATTTAAACTCGTAGATAATGGAAACAGTGTAAGAGGGCGTCTATAATTAGTGAGATTTCCCCTAATGTGAGATTTTTTAAAATACTTATATTTACTGTAAAAACGTTAATCTCTGCTTGATGGCGTTGGTTTATTTAAAAAAAATAATTTGCTTAACTATTTTTATTTAAGACTAGCTAAGGCTGTATTTAAAATTAAAACTCTCATTACAGTGAGAAAATAGCATTGTCAAGATTACTATTGTATGTTTGTCTGGAAAGGATATTTATGAAAAATATTTTTAATATTTTAATAGTTTTCTAGCAATTTTACACTGTTTTTGTGGAAAAAACGTGAATTTGCCGAGATCCCCCCCCCACGGAATTAAGGAGATTCGTCTCGCCCCCTTCCCCCGGCTTAACTGCCTTGAATTATGGACGATCCCCAAATAATGGATATTTATATTTATGTGTAGTTCGAGCCATAAGGCTTTATTTTTTTTATCTAAATCACTTGATTGTAAATAGCGCTAGATTCAAGGTATTTAAAAAAGTATTATATTTATTTGCACATAAGATTTCGTTTAATAAAATACAGTGATTGACAAAACAGTTTTTATTTACTTTAAAAACTAGCATTTTGGTCCAAATTTAAAACCAAATTATGAATTGGTATAAAATTCTGCAAGTCTTTCCAAACATTTATAAATAAGGGTAAAAAGGCATCAATGCATGCACATGCACCTTCATCTGTGAACACACAGTTATCGACCAAAGCAAAAAAAAAGTGCGTTTTAGTTAAAGGATAAATTATTATAAAATATTAAAAAGTTTTTATAAATCTTCATATGGGACGACCCTGGAGCTGGGCAAAAATAAATTATATAAAAAATATTAATAATATAAATACCAATTTAATAAATATTTTTATTCTAAAAATATTTTAATATACATCTAGTTTTCAAAAATTTTATTGTTTTGAAATAATGATAAGTTAATTTGACGTTTTGAATAAACTATGTTAAACCATTGCTAATCAAATACCGAATGCTTAATTTAAACAACGGTAAAAAAATATATTTTATTAGTTACTGTTACCGTCAATCTCGCGGAGGTCGATATAGCTTAAACTTTGTTTAGGAGTCATTCTCATCAATTAACACAGTTT